>JANHGN010005379.1:11670-33180 GCA_024605025.1 Megaceryle maxima | reverse complement strand
CTATCACAGGGCATGAGTGAGAAGAGGCTGTCCCTTTCCTCTTGACACTCAGCCCTCAGATATTTATAAACATTTATTGCAGTTTATACCTTTCTGCTTTAACCAAACAGTTCCTACAGCAATGTTTACTATTACAGAAAGCTACTAGTTACTGCTGTTAGCATAACTGACAGGGAATACTGTGTTGCAGTATCTGTTTTCTGATTTCTCTTGACATAATTCTTTGTGTTTGTTTTGAGATACGAGCTGATCCAAATGACCTTCTTTATGCCACTGTCATGATTTATAACAGGGATCTAACCACTTACGTTCTATAGTTTCTCTTTGCTCTCTGTTTCTTCAGATGCCGCAGGGTCCTCATAGCCCATCATTTTGATGAAGTGTGGGATTCTGCAAACTGCAACAGAATGTGTGACAACTGCTGTAGAGAGAACTGTAAGTCAATTGTTTTTATAACCAAGGACAGAGGACATGGAGAAGGTTGGCTTAAAGAAATATCTATTTCAGACAAACTGTAAGCAACTTCTGTCAAGTGTGCTTGGAATACTTCATGTTTCCAAGGTGCAAAATTGTTATGAACATCAGTTTTCAGTGGTTTAGTGTTGCCAAGGTCAGGGTGTTTAGCAGGATACTTCCTGGTTTGGCTTTTTCCCTAAGGCCAAACAATTTGTTACCTTTCAGGCTCAGCCATTCACCTGTTCCCAAAAGTGAAGCTGGGGCAAGGGGGAGGTTGGCTTCCCTGTTTTAAAAAGATTCTGGTATGTGTTGGGTTTTGTTTCAGGATTTCTTTGGATGTGAAAGCTCTCTTTGGAAAAGGAGCCTTTTGCTCTCTGCATGCCAAATTGCTCACACTTCAGCTCTGAATGCACAGTTTGCACATGTCCTCTTACAACTTGCCTGATAAAAGCTCTGAGGATTTCAGTGCTGCATGCTCATGAGATGTACCTGCATCAGGCAGGACTGTGTACGACGGTTGTGCAGACCAACTGTGCATGCTAATTTGGGATGTTTGTGTGTTAGGCCTAACAGTACAATGTCTTTCTGGCACGTGGAAGAAACGTAAGATCATAAGGGTGAAGACATAAGGGCTAGACATAGAGGGATCTTAAGTGATGAGCTAAAACAAGACATGCTGCTTGGTAAAGGAGGATAGCTTCAGTAGAATGTGGTTCTGGGACATAAGTTCTTTAGCTTCTTTGCCCACAAACATCCTGGGCAGTGTTGGATAGGTAGCTTAAACTGTAACTTAAACTTTCAGGGGTGATCATGGCCTGCTTTAACTGTCATTTTTGGTACCCATACAGAAAGCTGTTAAGTCTCTGGAGATGCACAAGGTACCTGTTGCTGCATTTACTGAGAGCTGTGCTTTAGACATAGGAAACCTGACACAAAACTAGAAAGCTCTGCAAAGATTGCTAAGAAAAAGTTGATCTTGGTCATCTCTAAGTGGACGCACAAACCCACCTTGAATTTCTTTGAGGAACATGTGAATGCTTTTAATATATGGAAAATACCATCTCCTTATACTACAGATCTGTTGCAAAGCATTTGGATAATGTGGTGATCAACACTTGAAAAACCTAGGAACAAGTCTGTATTCAAAGCTGTTCTTGTAACTAGACTTCATTTCCCTGAACACTGGGGAGTTAAACTAGGCAAAGATATTAAACTTTTTCTGGATACAGTTAATTGTATCTATATAATGAAACTGTCTTGCAAAATCATGCAAGTAACAACATCTTGTTATCCTGGAAATGGGTGTCTCTTAAAATTTATACTGGGATCAGAGGTTGAGAAGAGCATGGAGCTGGCTTGTACCCAAGATTTACAGGAGTCATGTGATGAAATGTAGTTGAAATATATCCAGTTTACTGCTGGTTTAACCCCAGGTCTGAGGAAACCTTGCAGCAGTACTAGTTTTTCAGTACTTAATTCTTAGTATTTGAGGTTGCATTTGGGGTAACTCTATGCCATCATCTAATGGCACAATTGTTACGTACAACATGGATGTGTTAGTGCTTGGGATAATTACTCATGATGATGCTAACTTGTATAATGGACTTAATACTTTTTGTTCTGTCCTATTTTGCCTGCAACTATCCTGAGAAAATAAATGTCTTGCTTATATTCCTCAATTCCTCTTGGCTTGCTAATAAATGTTACAGGTGAGGAAAAGGAATCCAGCTGCAGAGTAACATAGTGGCTACCTTACAAATGTTATGCTTTGTAAATGCTTCTTTGAAATCATTTGTGTGGCTTGTAATGTTAAATACATGCAAAAATGTTTGCAGGATTGAAGTAGAAAGCTAAATGTAATTTTGAGTAAAATATATCATAATTTGACGGGGAAAATTTACAGCTTTATTTGTTAAGTTATAGTTTAAACCAAAAAAAACCAAACCACCACCAAAAAAAATTCACAAACAGAAAAAGCATTGCTATCATATGGTACATAGATATCTATTTATAGCTATGTCTGTAAATGTATAAAAGTGCTTATATATGTATGCACCTAATGTGTATATGGGTACTATCTAAATAACTATAAATAACTTGCTATTCAAATATTTTTTCACTTCTATTTGTAGCATGTGAGAAAATGGATATAACAGGATACTGCAGGGATCTAATCAAGATACTTGAGCAAGCTGAAAACATGAGTGAGAAACTCACCCCACTGAAATTAATTGATGCTTGGTCTGGGAAAGGTGTATCAAAATTCAGAGTGGCTGAAGTTACTCCACCAAAGCATCCTCGAGAGGAACTGGAGAGAATTATTGCCTATTTACTACTGCAGCAGTATCTGAAGTATGTAAGATGATTACTTCTTTCTTTTAACGTATAGTACTTGTTTTTCTTTACTCTTATGCTACTTCTGCAATGTATTAAATGGATGCATTCTGCAGTGTCATTTTTAGCCTTTACCTCAGATGCATTTAACGTATTTTAAAAAAGAAGATTACTATATTTCTAACTCAGAATATTAAAATATAAGCCGGAGGAACATTTGAAATGCTCCATGTCTTGCAATTTTTAAGAGCTGGGGTCTTCTGTATTCAGACTGAACATTTAAATCTGCAGTGGGCTTCATTTTGGAGAAACCTGCTGCTTACATGGAGTCTCATTTACATGAGGTTGCCCAGATGAAGTCTAAGTCAGGACAGGCTGGCTAATGTGGAAAGTGGTACTTCGAAATCTTAAGAAAGAGTAGTGAAAATAGCAGCAGTGCTTCTCCTATAACCTGGCTGTGTGGTATGTGTTTTGTCTCTTTATATAGTTTGCAAAGTTCCAAGAGTAAGTACAAATCAAGTATTTAGTCCCTTTATTTTTGTCCTTTTTTTTTTTCATCTGTTTCTACAGCTTTTTATAGTCATAAGAGGGTTAGAAGATGACTTATCTTTTTTTCCTCCATGTATTTGAACAGATTGACATGTGTGTGTTGTGTACCTACGTACATAAAGGTTCAAAGACTCAATTATGCTAAGTGTTGAACCGTCTTGCTCTAAATTACCTGACTAAATTACCTGCTCTAAATTGCCTATTACCTGAAAAGCAAAATCAAGCTGCTATTTGAGATCCCATCAGAAAGGTTAATGTGTCCTGTTTTCCCCCTACATGGTCTAGCCTATCCTGGTCTCCAACCTTCCCTTATAACACTTACTTTATGCAGGGAAGACTTCAGCTTCACAGCATTCGCTACAATATCCTACCTGAAGATAGGACCAAAAGCAGGTCTGCTGAAAAATGAGGCACATGTCATAATTATAGAAGGCATCACAAACAAGAAAAGTGTTTACAAGGTATTTATAGCTCTACTGACTTGCTATATAGATATCTTTTCCATTATAGTTTAAGAGTTTGGTATCTACTCAATATAGTAGCTACTTCATAGTAGTACTATAGTATATGTAATAGTACATAGAATACTACTTCATAGTAATATAATAACAGGATTTAAGAGACCTCATAAGTATCTTCTCTTGTGTGGGAACACTGAAAAATAATGAAACAATGTTAGAATTTTAATAGAATTGTTTATAACTTACAGGACAGATCATCTCAATCTTCGAATTCAAAAGGAAGCAGAGAAAATGCTCAGATTATTTCAAAGACTGTCCAAGATTCAGTGGTGAAGAAATCACAGGAACATAAACGACCTAACTGTGGTTCTAACTTAAAGGCAAAGAAGCTTAAGCTTCAGGAAGGTGGAGATGATCTCATAGTTCTTGACTGAGTTTCACAGACTACATTTAGGATATAATCATGTTTGCTTCTTCATGGACAATGCAGCGTGTAAGTTCAGTTTGTGCATTAGTAATGGTATTTTAGGTGCATGTTTTAAATAAAAACCAGGGAAACAAATATTCTTTAAACTCTCAAATGTAGAAAAAAGTCAAGTAGTCAAGAGAAAAACACTTCTTATCAAAATAACTGGTGCCTATCTTATGATACAGCAATGACTACAAAATGTAAATAATTACCACGTTGCCTTTTTAACTCTTTGGGAAGTGTAGTGTATAGTATATGTTATTGAAGAATCATGCCAGCTGGAAGGAACTTCCAGAGATCATCTAGTCCAACCTCCTGCTCAAAGCAGGTCTAGCTGGAACAGGGTGCTCAGGGCTGTGTCCAGCTAAGTTTTGACTGTCGCCAGGGATGGAGATTCCACAAACCCTGTCAGCACCTGTTGCAGTGTTTGACCACTTTCATGACCAAAAAAAGGAAAAGGACATTTCTTAGAGCTAATTTGTTATTTCCTGTGTTGCAGCTTGTCTGCTGCCTCTTGTCCTACCACTGTGCTCTTCTGAGAAGAGTCTGGCCCCATTTCTCCTATGCTCTTCCATTAGGTAGTTGAAGACAACAGCAAGATGAGAAAAATCACTCCCCCTCTCCCCCAGCTTTCTTCTTTTCTGGTCTGGAAGAAATCCGCTTCTCCCTAAGCCTCTGCTTCTCCTCTCTGAGCACCTAGGCAGCTTGGTAGCCTCAGTCTTTCCCATGTCCTGTGTCACCCCTCTGAGCAGTGTGACCAGATATTCCTTACCCTTCCTTTTGCTGCCAAGGTGCTTACAGAAGCTCTTCTTATTGCTTTCTGCATCCTTCAGTAGTTCCTCCTTCAGCTGAGTTCTTATATTTCTAACTCCTTCCCCATGTGCTCAGACAGTGGCTCTGTTCTGGATATCCTGTACCTTCTGCTTCCTTTTTGTGTTTGAGCTAGCTGAGGAGTTCTCTGTTCATCCTTGCTGGTCACCTGCTGTGCTTGCTCAACCTTTTGCATGTAGGAATAGACTATCTGTGTTTTGAACAGTTTGTGGTTTGGAAATCAAGCATCTCTTCTTGAGCCCCTTTGCCTTCCAGGGCCGTCTCCCTGGGGTCCTGACATGCATGTCCCTGAACAAGCCGCAGTCTGCTCTCCTGAGGTCCAGGGTAGTGGTTCTGCTCTATGTCTTTCTCACTTCTTTGTCGAGTGTAAAATTCTGAATCACAGTCACTGAACAACATCTAGGATCTGAGCATCTAGTAAGAAACATACCTGTCCATGTGTCTGAGTCAGGTTGGCAGTGAGGGTCTCTGTCCCCCACAGGAGGGAATCTCTGGTAACTCTCTCTCATCCTCTTTCATAGTGTGAACACTTGGCTTAGGTTTGGCTGGCAATGATGTATCCCTTGGTGGAGTTCATCATCCTCATCTTCCTCGGGGCACTGCTCTGCAACAGCAGAGGTGCAGGTGGATAAGGAGCCCTTTCATGTTGCTAGAATCAAGAGGTTTCCAGCCTTCCCTCCTGTGGAAGTCTTCATCCACTGGTCCTGTGAGGGTAGTCTCAAGGTTTTCCCTCCTTTGCAGCACAGGACTCAGGTGCTCCTTACCCCTGCAGTGTCTCTGTGAAGACCGTGTGACCTTCTGTTCCTCTTCCTGGCTGCTATGCCAGCTGCTCACCTCCTCCTGCAGCTCCTTCACCCAGCAACTCAGCACTGCAAAAGGACAACAGCACCCACCATCGAGGCTGCTGCTGCCAGCCCCAGGGAGAGACATGGGACATCTGGAGACCTGGGCTGCTGCTGGAGCTGTGTGCGGGTCAAAAAGCCCCTGTGGTGCCAGGGCCAGTTGTTCGGCCACCATGGACATGGCCATCACTGCAGTTTAGAGCAGAGAGATGTGGCCTGTTTCTGCAATACTTACACCTACTACAGCACATGTGAGTACTTGAGTGTACTCCAGAGAACTTCACAGCATTGTTACGACACTGCACTACTTCTGACTGGTAGAGGTTGTTGTGAAATATTACATGTATTTATTCCTTTAAAATACAGCTGTGGCTCTTGGAACTGGATTTCTCTAGCTTCTCAAATCGAAAATTACCACCTCTGTGCTTTTCAGAATTACCTACATGTCTGTTTAAAAACAAAACATTTCTTGATCTAAGCTCCTCCCTTTCTAAAAGTTATACATTATTTGGGATATAGAGAAGAAAAGCCACTCAAGAAATACTTCTTTCTCCTCTTTTTCCCCTCCTTCCCCTGTTGAATTGGCTTATATTCCAACTACAGATCTGTATTCTAATTCAAAGTGAATCTGGTTGTCCTAAGAAAAATACTCCTCTGCTCTATAAACATTAGAACATGACTGCCTTGAAAGCTGCATACTTTTTAAGCCCTAAATATGGGCTACATTGAAATTATTTGGGGGGGCGGGGTTTGGAATATTAGTCTCTTAACTTTTTGCTACTCCACCTATCAATTTGCTTATGTTCCTGTTTGCAGAAATGGACCATTACCTCATCCCACAAAGTAGTGGCTGATTAAATACCTGTCTGGGTGAACACTTGAACATGTGTCTCTGTAATACACAGGTTCAATGCAAGCTGTCGAAACTACAATTAGTTCAGAGAAGAAAGATGATTAAAAAAAAAAAAAAGCACTCAGGATTACAAAGGAAGAGTTGAATAGAACACAGAAATTGTTCTTAAGATGTTTCACAACTAGTGTGAACTTGGTAATGCAGAAATTATGGTAGAATTGTAATGCTGAGGTTTGGAATTAGACTGAAACTGGTACCTTTTTTTTTCCCCTTTTGTTTTTTACTTTTTCTGGAAAGGCAGAAGGAAGAACTTATATTTGAGGTTGAGCACTGCCAGGACCTGAGACTGCCCAGGCAAAGACCTTAGTGTACTAGGTGCAAAGGGACAGATGATAAAGAACACTTGAGCTATTACCTTGATGAATTTGGAAAAACACGAGCTGCTACCCCAACCCTGTGTTTGGTAACCACTAGGGCCTTTTGCTGCTGCTGAGAATGTGGTGCTTGTGGTGTGAGCAGCTGTGTTGGGGGAAAAGGCCTGAAGAGCAGCTCTGCCCACACTTCCAGCTCCTGAGTGGCAACAGTTGCTGGGCTTTGGTTCTGTTTATGCTTAACCAGTCAGCCGTGCTTCATCTTGGAAATGCAGATGTCTTGGTTATGCTATTTATTAAAAAGAAACTTTGAACCACGTATAGTTATAAGTAAGAGTGCTCCTTCCCTTGCCCCTCAGGGTTCTGTATTTCTTTTCTAATTTCTTCCAAACTAGAAGATGCTACATATTGAGCCTGTAATCCCAGGACTGTAAAATGTTGTTGGGATAAAGTCCATATATAGAGATTCTGTACATTGGGGTAGTTCCCAACCCAGAACCATGTAACCTCTTCTCTCACATGTACTTCAAGAAGTTGATACAACACTATTGCCATATTAATATTTACTAATTATATAGAAGGCAAAGCTTCACACAGTAATTAGACTTAAGGAAAGTGATGCTCTTTTCCAAACCAGGAGCAAACCACGTGACTTAGCACTGTTTTACTTTCAGACAACTAAGAATCATGGAACAGCCCATGTGTGAAGGGACCTTGAAAGATCAGGTCCAACCTCTTGTAGGAAAGGGACCCTAGGCAAGATTATCAATATCCTGTCCAGTTGAAAACCTCCTCTGATGAGGACTCTTGCCACTGCACTGCAAGGGTTGTGCCAGTGACTGATTGCTCTCACTGTAAAAAGCTTTCTTATGCTGAAATAAACCTGAAGGAATGACAAGTTCAGAACAGCTGATATTTTTCAATACAGGCATGTGTCAGAGTGTGTTAGAAGCTTTGGTTCTTTTGCAGCAGAGGGCTTAGTATAAGCTTGTTTCCATTTCTACTTTCTATAATCATGAGGTACTTATATAATCAATATCCCCTGAAATTGGTTATTTGAAGTGCATCAGCATAGCTTTATTTGCTCAGTCCTACCTTCTGCAGTGTGTAAGTGCCAGAGTCGTCTTTCCTTGCTTAACCCAGCCCGTGATGGAGGACACATCCTGCCTGCTGAACTGCAGCCATTCTACACTAAGGGTCCCCGTCTCTTTCCTTAGCCATCTCTATGGCCTGAAGAAAATCTTTAGGCACAGAATTTTTCTGCCTCCCATTTCACTAGGGAGAATATTTAACTGTATGTGAAGCAGAAGTATAGAACTGTTGACTTCCTTTCTGGCAACACAAATGTTCATCAAACAAGTAAGGGTGCTGCCAGAGTGGTAAAGACCCAACAGCTCCTACTGACTTCAAGCGTTGCTTAGGCACACATGAGGTGGAATGCTAGATTTGATTTCACTTTTTGTTGAGATCTTAGCAGCCAATGATCAGTAAGGTAGTTCAAACTCATTGTAAACAGAAGTTCTGGTAGGTTTCATTTTGTGGATCACCCCAAACAGACATATCCTGATCAATGTAAATCAAACAGGATTATGAAGATGCGTCTTTGTCTTTATTTTTCTGGTAGAATCTTGTCAGTGACTAAAGTTTACCATTTCACCTCGTTTCACTGAAACTTCTGCCAAGAAATGGAATTTCATTAATTTAGTTAAACAGTCATTCTCTTAAAAAAATAATTTGAGTGGTTTTCTGGGAAAAAAAATCTCAATAGGTACTGCCAACTTTGCATTTAGTGGAGTACAGCAAACTTACCAGTTTGACCCAAAATAATCAGCAACTCCCAAGGAGCAACTGTAGAACAAAACCACAAGCCAGCATGAGACAACCTACATTCATGGAGGGCACTATGGAATACAGAGAGGACATTAAGGAATAGCTTAAATTGTTGGGCTTTATCACCTATGCACTGAGTACACATCTCACTATTGAAGCGCATCTTGCATAACTAAACATACAGCCAGGGAGCTGGTTACCATTGTAAACAAACAGCTTAATACCACTTGCAGTTTAATAGCAGATACTTTGTCACTAGTCACCACAAATTGGAGTTTAGTACCTGCAAAAATTCCTTCCTGGAACCAGTATGCTCAGCAGTGGAAATGAGGAGAGGGTGTAAAGTGGCCAAGACACAGAATCCCCATGAACATTTTCATTAAGTAGTAATTGTCTGTTAAGAATCCCATCGGGATACAGGACTTGTGCAAAAGGGCCTCCTGTACCATCTACCACATGCAGTGGTAGTCTGGGTGCAGCAGCTTGCTCCACAGGCTCTTGACAGGTGCCATCTTCCAGCACTGTTGTGTCAGCCTTTTCTTGGGGCACACTGCGCAGGGATCCAGCTGGAGATCAGACAGGACACATCAGTGCAGCTCTGCTACAGTACCTGAGCAGCTGAAGTGACAAGCAGTAAAAACCGTGCTCAACTGACAGCTCATCCTGGCTTCCACTGTTCAAAGTTTTTGTGTTCTGTACTTAGCTGAAGAAAATACATTTATTTCCAAAATAAACTTTAAAAAAAAAAAAGAAAATATAAAGCATCCATCTTTCCATGTATTTGCAGACAACATTCCAAGTACTGTGCCTTCAAGTTGTCCTCTGATAATCTTGAGCCAGCTTGACAGAGAAGGCCCATTACCCAAAGAGGGAGAGGGAGTCTTGAAACCAGCGACAAGTACTCACAGGTCTGAGCCGGGGCGGGGTGCTAGTGGGATGGTTAACACCGTGTGCCTGTCCTGTAAACATTCGCTTGAGCAATGGTTTTAGGAAGCAGGGGCTTCCCTGCCCTGGCTGATACTCACACCCGCCCGAGTCTGGAGGTGGCTATAGACAAGTAAGACAGCACCAATGACACCAAGGCATCCTGGGTTGCAAAGGTGGCTTACTGGAGATGTGGAACATACACATGGCAGTAAGCCATGGGGAAACCGGGCTCTGGTAACCATGGCAGGTGAACTGTGGATGGTTTGGGGAAGACTGGAGCTATGAGGTGGGCATGGGATTTAAGACATTTTATTTACTTTTAAAAAGCAAAAGCCCAGTTCTCATAGACTCCTCTAATCTAGATGAAAACTCTTTGCCAACACTAATCCACTTGCTTCTGTTGCTGCATTTCTACACCGATTAATTAAATTTGCAGGCCAGTATTTTGACAAAATCAACAAAAAATCTTAATAAGGAATTGCATTTAACCCCTTATTTCTTGTCATTCTGAAGAAACAATTTTATAAGACATACTACTCTGTGTCAGAACGTTATACAAAATGGAATGGGGTTTTGTTCAATCAAAATAATCTTCTATATCAATATCTGGATTCAGGAGATCTTCACCATAGGCTGAGAGATCCATTTGATTTAAAATTAAGTTTTCAAAGGTTTCTTCCAAGTCCGTTTCACCAATCAGCACAGCTCCCATCATTCGGCCATTCTGCATCACTACTTTAACGTACTCTTGTCCCTTGGTACACCTCAGCATGAGTTCATGGTCTAAACCCAAGCCTTGAGCATTGTATTTTCCCAAAACCACCACCTAATAGAAGGAAAAACAAAAAAAGCTCTTATGAGAACACTGCAGTGGCTTTTCATATTTCTGCCAATACCAATTCTAAGCTTCCAAAATCTGATGTAAACAGGAACTAAGGAATCTCCCTGCTTTTTTAGCTTGCAAACCCACAAAAGAATTAAAAACTTTCACCTTGAAATATCAGACATAAAACCCAGTAATGAGCCAGTTACCATGCTGAACTGTGTTGAATTTATCCATGAACAGAAATTTAAATGGAATATGTACAGGGGTACAAAGCAGATCAATTGCCATTCACCAATGATAATTTGTAATATATGTGTAAAGATCTTTGCAGTCTTCAGTTTCAGCCTTCAACATTAGTATGAAAGGAGAAAATCTAAATTATGACTAATTACTATATAAAGCAAACTGTTTTGTCAATATTAAAGCATATGCTCCGTGTTAGCAAGGGAATACAACAAAGCAGCATGTGTTTCTCAGTGGTTTAAGACCGTTAGACTCTATTTACCTTGTAATTGAAAAATTTTGTAACATGAGCAAATAGTTCAAAGCAGAAATCCATATCAATGGATTCCCCTAAAGTATCTGCTGCCATGCATTTTGCTGCATACCATCCCATCTGCCTAGCTTGAGTCCACAGTCTCATCTGAAAAAAAAAAAAAAAAAATTAGAGAGACTTAAAACCACAGATGCATGTTGCTGTGCAGTCACCGACACTCAGGGTTCTCATCAATGCGCACTGAGTATTTCATTACACTCAGAAAAGCTGAGCAGCTTGGCTTCCAACCACACAGAGAAAACTATCTGTCACCCAGGATTATCTGCTTATTCTCTGGTTTCTGCTTCAATTAGAACTTTATTTTCTCCTGTCCGTGTAATAGTGTGTAATTTACTTTGTCGATCAGACTGCTGCTGAGCACACAGTCCTATGATTTGATTTACCTGATGCCACACTGGACTAGGTTCCCACGACGCCATGCAGATATCGCCAGCTGCATATATATCTGGCAGGGATGTGTGCATGTGTTTATCTACTTTAAGACCTCCATCTTCACCTACAGCAAACTAAAGTATTTGCACAGATCAGAAATAAGAAAAATAATCATTTAAACTATTTCAACTCCATCCATGTAAGCAGTCATCTCATTTGTTACATTTTAATGTCAGACTCCTAAAAAAAAAAAGAATCAGTAAATTCACTATTCTACTTCATTAAAACACTTGAAGATATAAAATTATGTGAATAAATACAAGAACCTGTCAAGATGCTCTTCTGGATGCCATGTAGCAACAGAGAACAAGGTTATTCGGTGTTAACAGTTTATTCATTCTCCCATCTAATCTGTTTGCATTAGGAAAGACTGATAACCACCACAGAAACATGTTGTTCAAACCTCAGAATGTCAACACTCCTTCACCTTCAAGGGAAGAGAACAGATCCCTTAAAGACTGCCACAATGAAGTATTTTTAACAACTGTCTACACATGAAGTATTATTTTCCATATCATAATACAACCCTCCCCCCTGTAGAATTTTTCCTAAATCTTATAAAACTTTTCAAATAAGCAAAGATGAAATTAGCCTACAAAAGCGGCATTTCCTAATGAACTCTGCATTCTCTTCTCAACAAGTTTAAGAACATATCTGTGTTGCATCCATTAAAATACCTCAAACTCTATTATTTAAAAAAAAAAAAAAGCTTAGAAGAGCATGACATACTTAATATTATGTGAGACTACCCAGAGTGGCAAGAACTCCATGATAAGATGCAAAGCATTACTTCTAGAACACAGCACAGGTTTTAAAAATATTATTACTAATACTGAGGCAGGGAAGTAACAGAGCTGGACAAATTTCAGGACACAGGTTACAGGGACACCCAGCCTGAAGAGTTCATTTGGTACTTCTGCCAAGGCCAGAAAATACCATTGCAAATACCTAATTCCTAATGTAACTTTATATTGTAGGCCTTAAAGTAGTTCATGGCTCAGCATCAGATGTATGTTTACATAATCTTCCGCTTTATTCAGAGGATAGTGTTTTATTTTCTAATCAGAAGGAACCATGAAACACCAAATACCCTAACATACTGTTTTTAGCTGGGATAAGAGTTAATTTTCTTCACAGTAGCTTGTACGGGCCTGTGTTTTGGATCTGTGATGAGAACAGTGCTGATAACACAGGGGTGTTTCAGTTGTTGCTGAGCTCTGCTTACACCAAGTCCAGGGCTTTCCTGCTTGGCGCACTGCCCTGCCAGGAAGTCTGTGGGTGGTGCACAAGCTGGGAGGGGTCACAGCCAGGACAGCTGACCCCCACCGGCCAAAGGGATACCCTAAACCATGTTGTGCTCAGCAAGAAAAGCTGAAGGGAAGAAGGGTAAAAGGGGGGTGTTCCTATAGCACTTCTCTTCCCAAGTAACTGTTACACCTGCAAGCCTGGCTTTCCTGGAAATGGCTGAACACCTGCCTGCTAATGGAAACACTGAATTAAGTCCTTATTTTGCTTTGCTTGTGTGCACAGCTTTTGCTTTGCCTAAATCCTCTTTCTCCCAAACCAGGAGCTTTCTCACTTTTAACCCTTCCAACTTTCCTCCCTCATCCCACTGTGGGGAGTAAGCGAGCTGCTGTGTGGAGCCAAGCTGTCGCCGGGGGTAAAACCAGACACCTGACGTGGAGACAGAATGATCTTGAGGCCTGAAAATTCACTTGGCAGTTACAAACTTGGTTAATTATCATCCATGTTTGGATGCTGATTCAAAGTGTGAATACTGAGCACCTTTATAGCTCAGTTTCTCAAATGAAAAATATTGGTAATAACTGCTTCCTTCTTCCTTCCTTAATTTTAAGATTTGTAAGATAACAATACAGTGCAGAATTAACACAAAAATTATTCTAAATTTTGTGCCATATTAACCAACTATACAGATATTTTTCTCTCTTTATATAGACTTAATCTGAACAGTATATATTGTATATAGCTGTATCAATCCATGAAGAGCAACAGAGTAAGCCAAGACTACAAATGAAAATCATTTTTATCATGTTGGATATTTCCAATATCAACATACCCGCCTTAATTTGTAATGCTGTACAATACTCAAAACCTGTAGCAATTAATGTTTCATGTTAGAATAGAAACATAAACTAGATGAAAAGGTTTATTTCACCTTAGATTAAAAAAACAAACTTCAAAAGAAATCAGTAAACTTACATTATTGCCATCAAGAAATGGTTTAACGTTTGGCACAACTCCAGTTGCACTGACAATGAAATTGCATCCATAAATTTTTCCGTTGGTCAATTCCACATATACAGGCCATAGCACTGAAAAAGGGGAAAATTTTGCCCTGAGAATGTAACCAACAGAAGTAATTTTATTAAGTATGTCTTACAAGACATGAAATAAAAAGAAGAAAAAGAAGTATCTTTTGAGATATGTAACTGATTAGGTAGGGAAAAAAAAATTTAAAAAGAAGAAAAAATAATCAGAGGTTACCTATAACATTTCTTACCTTCACTCAGAACTAGAAAATATGAGATTTTAAAACTTAGCTCCAAAGTCCTACTATTAAATTCCTTTGGAATTTTCCTGTATCAAAGCACTTATTTTCAGGGAGAAAAGACTGTGTCCTGCCACTGCTTCAGACCCGTGGGATATTCTCTGAAGTATGAACTTGCCAAATATTCTTTTACATATAAATTTACAAATGCACAGGAAATGCTTCAAAGGCAAAATGAAAAAAAAAAAAATCAGAGATTTGGCTTCCTAGAATCTTATGCTGGAAGTAACCAGCTACTAAAATAGTATTTTAAATACTGATTTTCTTTCAGTGGAGTTTATTGACAGCAGTATAATGAAGAAAAAAAAAAAAAAAATTCTTCTACTTTTTTTTAATAATTACTTCCATTTTTACACTAAATGTTTGGGACATTTTGCTTCTGTTTTAACTCCATTAATACATGATTTTCTTTGGACTGTCACAAGGAGGGGATATTCTGCATAGCACATTTAGGTGACTTTGTGGAAAAAGGGTCTGTCTTTAATTATAGACCATAAATCAAAATCTCAGCTACTCTAAAGTGTTAGAATTCAAATTAATAAAGAAATAAAAGATTTATTTTCCAAATCTGTATATGCTCTAAACCAGCAAACAAGATCAAACATGCTCCAAGCACTGCTTTATTTTCAACACATTCCTAATCAGCACTGCCACCTACCCTCATCTGGTTCTACATTTTTCTCTTCCTTAGGAAAAGCCAACGAAATCTGTTGCAGTTGTATAAATTCTTGCTGTAAGTGTATTTTCTTTACTTCGCATAGTATTTCAATATGGACTTTATGAGAAAACTAAAAAAAGATTGACAAAATTGGAAACATAATGATTAGCAATAACAGTATTTTCAATATCAACTATACCTTCACCTAAACTGATGTTACTAAAATGGAAAAAAAACCACACACGTATCCTGTCCTTGAGCACAACACATTAGCTGAGTTCCAACACTTTTCCCTTTTTTTGGTACAGATCTAACCATAGCCAATGGCAATTGTCCTGCTTTTTCAGCAGATGTCTCATGTTCCTTGAAATTTCATGAGTATTTAGATTTTTATGGCATGCCAGAAAACATATTCAAGTTCTCCTGAGTTTACTGGAAGAGAATTCAGAACTTAAAAGAACAGAAAAAAAGTAAACACATCTTTTCTATCTTTCAGGATTTCAAATCCTTATTTTTTTGATCATGAATTAAATGCTGGTAATAATAATTAGTTTCTGTTCCAATTACTGTAAAAAGAAAATATATCCTGTTT
Source organism: Megaceryle maxima (assembly GCA_024605025.1). NCBI lineage: Eukaryota > Metazoa > Chordata > Aves > Coraciiformes > Cerylidae > Megaceryle > Megaceryle maxima. Next base: position 17,624 of record JANHGN010005379.1, on the reverse strand, counting down.
CAACCACTTACTCCTTTTCCGAGCTCAAGACAGAAGTTGGAAAGTTGCCTTTTTCTCTAAACTACTTTGTGGATTCAGGCCTCGAGTGGTTTAATTCTCCACTACACAAACATATTTCCGCAGCCTTCAACAGCCAAAACATCCCATTAATCTGCTGAACATGCTAAACATGTTTAGTTGGTATTGTAAAGCCTCTGCTGTACAATCTGTGGCCACCACCTTTGAAAGGTTCTTTTTTTTTTTTATTGTGTGTAACAGATGCAAACACCTAACAGCTACGAAATTATTAAATAAAAATCTGTTAAAAAAACTATGAAATGTGAGGATTTTTACTTTATTTCAGACATGAAACTCTTCACAGTGCTCACGGCCACTACAGATTTCACATTTCATTATCTGTTGTGACAGGAGACTGATGTTACCTGTACCTCTGTACAAATCCTAGTGTCCTGTATTTCATGTAAGAACATGTACATACAGCAGCTAAACTCAGAGGCACAGCTGCTTCTGGTTAAAGCTAGGATCGACACCTCTCCTACAAAAATATCCAAACCAACATTAATGTTTCAATCTGAAGAGCAAATTGCTAAAACTGTGCCGGTGCATCCAATTAGCCACTCTCTACCTTGAAGCAGAAAATTGTTTTATTTATGCTAACATATTTTCCTGTTCAATCCTGACAGAAGACTCAGTTCAAGCACGTTTTTATTTTTCTAATAATCCTGAATGTGATAATTGACTTTCTGTCACCCTTACCCACTTAAACCAACATTTAAGCAAATGTGTAAGCAAGATTATGACCATACTTCTTTAGTGCCTTTAAGATGTAACCCCTCATGCCAATCGGGGCCTAAGGCACTGCCCAGTTTATCAGATGCTGCTGTAGGTCTTTCTTTTTCTTCACTTCCTGAAGGAAAGAGATGAAGAATATCAGATGTAACATGCATGCCTCATTGCCTGCAGACTTCAGAACAAGGATTCTCAATGAAGAGAAATATGATCTGGTTGCCAAAAGGGAAAGCCAAAGTGTGTAATGTCCCCCAAATCCCTTAATTTGCAGACAAATCAGACTGCCACACAGTATTTTTAACACCTTTTAACTTTATGCCTTTCGTTACTTCACTCATCTCCAAAACAACCATGCCACTGTTAGGTGGCTGCATGGACCCTTAACAGCCAGATGGACCCCAACAGCACTAGGGCTCTGGAGACCTACTGTAGATGTTAATATATATCACTGCTAACATTCAAGTTGATGTCCATCTGCTAGCAAACGTGCACTGTCCCCTCCACTGCACAGAAGTGCAAATTCTAACATACCATGATACATATGAAGAATGTAACTGTAGTTAACTGGTGTTACCAAGATTGATGTTACGCTGCATCTGCAATAATGTTCTGTGAGGTTTCAACTGGCCCTCCAAGAGCTTATCATGGGAGAATTCCATTCTACATAATGCTGACATAATTCAGGAAAACCATTAAAGTATTACTGAAAATAGAACAAGTTCTTCAGCAGATAGAATACAGGTAATGAAATATAAGCTCAGCACAGATATAAAGATAAGCACATTTTTTATAGTTTGTAGGTAACTGTATTGTGTGTCTACATAAATTCTAAATGAGTTCTGCTATTGCATTATTACTTCTATTTTTCTGATGAGGGAAATACCATTGATTGTGACAGTAAACCTTCTTTACAGCCTGCTAAATTAACTGATTTTAGGACTACCTTTAATACTAAATGCTGCTGCTGCTGTGGTAGGAGACTAAAACACCTTACCTTCCACTGTATACTTGGTTCTTTTACATTCAATTGGAGTCTCTTGGTTTTCAGCAGTTAGCTTTGGAATGAGGAATTCAGCTGCTCCTGCATCAAAAAAAGTGTTCCCAATGGCTTTGTCTTTGATAGCCCAGATGACTTCACAGCCTTGAATTTCATACCTGTGGACATTTAAACAATAAATTAAATGACAGACTACCTACAAAGGATCTGACTCTTGCTAACACAACTAGAAGCGTGCCAGGTTTAATTCCAGAAGCTAGAAATAAGGGATTCAAGACTTTTAAACCTATCAAATACCCTGCTGTTTCTAAATATGTACATAAGGAACCTATTAAAAAAAAAATAACAAAACAAACCAACCCTCTTCAAGTTGACAGGTCATACTTTCTCACCAGCACAACACTGACTGAATCAGGCCAGGTGGGAGGAGGCAGATCAAATTTATAATAACAGTACTAAGCGTTTCCTACTGCCCACAATGAAAAAAATGTGCATTTTTGTCAGACTGCCCACTGCTAAGAACAGGCATTTGGATCTTGTTTGTACCACCTGGAGCATGAACTGGTAGAGACATGCAGACAACAATTTAAGTGAAAGTGAAAAGTGTTTCTCTGCAACACAAAACAAGACCATCTAATTGCATAACACAGGTGGCTTTGTAAATCTGGCAGACCGCAGGAACACAAGGTTCAGTGACAAAGGCTGTATCAGACAATTAGGCTGGATTCAAAGATAAACTGCCTCTTTATTCCTGTTATGTCTTTGGTCTCCAGAAGTCAGAAGTTTTAAGTTAACTTAAACTGCCCTTAATAGTTTTTTAAGAGAAATCTGTTGGTTCCAAATCAAAAAAACCCGTTGTAAAGTCTTGATATCCATGTGTCAAAGCTTATGAAGCTTGCTGAGTTTTATGTGACAGTAAGCACCACTATACTGTGAAATTATTTTAATAAATTTTGCTATCAAATGCTTTAAGAGCTACAATTTTATTAAGTCAACCTTCTCCCAAACTCTTGTACACCAGATTTAACACTGCATGATTAAAGACTTTATTTGAATATGTATGCGTAAAACTTAGTTGTTTACTTACACTAATTCAAGTGCAATCCCACCATTTCCTACCACTACTATTCTCTCAGCCTGAGCCAAATTCTTCTGAAAAGCCTGCATTAACAAAGGAAAGAAGGCAATTACAACTTAGATCATATGTTCCCTCATGCTGGTCAACAATATCCTCTTCAGTATTTTCTTGCTTTCTTAGTCTTCTTTTGATTTTCTCAGACTAATGACACACATTCATTTTGGTTAAGATCTGTTACAGAAACCAATGAAAACTGGGAAGTTCTATTTCATGAAAGGATGAACTTATTGATACAGCCTTACAAGTCTGAAATTAAGACAGGAGAAGATAAATAATTACATTTAGCCAATTAAACCTTCATAGAATCCAGGAGACTTTCCTCTATCCCAGAGACAATTAGCACCTATTAATCCAGTTTTATCACAACTTGCCTATCTTCCACAGTAATGCATGTAACATTAAAAAGGCAAAGATAGAGAAATTTAGACATTTAAGAAATCCTGATCAGAAATCAAGAATTTTTTTAAAAAAAAAGGTAGCAGATCTGAGAACCAATTTTATTAATGAAAATAAGTTCCAGAAAGAAACGAGTCTCCAAATCACATATCACATCTTCAGATAAGATCAAAATAAATAAATAATAATAATAAAAGAATAAATAATAATAATAAAAGAATAAAAACGCACAGCCCAGGCAGTATTTGACTGTCCACTTTCTTCCAAGTACTTTCTTTCAAACAAATCAAGGATCATGACTATAAGACCACCTACTGAAATTATACAAAAATCTGTTAATCTGCGCTTCCAGTTTACCTGACTGCCAGAGAACCTAGACTGTAAAAGACCAGGAAAACTTCAGTCCTTTAAACCCTTCAAAGGATACAGAAGTTGTATCAGAGGGGACTAGTGAACATATCTATCACCATTGGGAAAAATACCAAACCAAAACCAAACAAAAAGCCATCAACAAACCCGATTCAAAGTTCAGCAGCTGTTCTGACAAAAGACAGCTCACTCTACTGTTTCCCACAATGGCCAACAGTGGATGCACAGGGAAGACCATCAGAAGACAAGCAGATGATGATAGTATCCTGGAACACCCTGACAGGTTCTAGACACCACCAGTGCCACTCAGGCGGTATCTCTCCTTCCAATTTACACAAGGTAAATTTATCAAGGGCTGTCTTTTCTGTGAGTTTCTTCTTCTATTTCTCCTTTTTCCCCTTTTTTAAAAAGCTCAGGTAAAATTTTAAATTGTTGTTGGCTTGCGATATTAATCATTTCAGTTTGCTTGAAAAAGTAACTCCTTTATATTCTCAATGTCACACTTCATTTGATGTATTACAGTTCTCATGTTATGGAGAAGCAGTGCTCCCTTCCACCCTGCCTCCTCTAATTCTAAAGACCTACAGCAGTGAAACCTCACTTTCTACTTCCAAGCTGAAGTTTTAGTCTGTTAAGTCATTGCTCTTGTGAAAACATTCCCACATCTCTGACTGTAATTGCAACTCTTTTCTGCATGGCAAGGAGAAGCTACAGTAGAAGTAGTAGAAAAAAAGTCCTTCAGTATCTTTTCACTGCAGCCCTTCGTACCGTGTACTAGAGACACCTTCTCAGGAAAATTTTTACTGGTGCCCACTTCCTGCTTGTATTTTAAGATTGGCTTCTTGTCTGGAGGGTAAAAATACCATTTATTCTAGATTACCATGTTAGAAATACTGTCTACAAGTTTCCTATAAACTTAATAAATTTAGTGACCCATTAATTTATTTAGTGGTATTTTAAGGCTATTTCTATGCTACTGAAAGTGTTCCTATTTAAGGATATATAACAACAAACATAATCTTAATGTTTTCCCATTTCACTCTGAAATAATTTTTAGTATTTTGCACCAGAAATCGGAATAAATTAAACTCTTAGAAATGCAAAACTCATTTACCTGTGCACTGTCAGTATCCCGTATTCCTAATACATATGGGTTTCCTTCAAAAATTAATTTTGGCTTTGCTCCAGCACACAAGCAAAGTTTTTCATACATATATTCTTTCCCATCTTCAGTGAAAATTTTCTGTTAAAAATTAAGAGAAAAGAAAAAAACAATGGGAGACATCTAAGAGAACAACATTTTTTTTCCCTTAATGTCAGTATTTTGCAGATACTAAAAGCTGTAACTGGCTTCTTGAAGAAGAAGCCAGTTACATATTCTCATACTCTCAGTTACATACTTCATACTCTCATTGATAGTGTGTCATTTATTTGCATTACACTCACCAGTCTTACAAGCCTAAATATATGACCGATAAAAGAGCAAGATACAGAGTGTGCTCAAATAAAGATTCCCACTTGGTGGCACTCTGTATTCACTATCTGTGCTAAAAGAAGCACAAGTTCCCTATGTGACAAATGTTTCCCCCAGCCCAGTAGTAGATGTAGACCTATGCACTACTACATACTAGCCACTAAGAATCTCTTTCGAAACATTTCAACAACAGTAGACCTGTAGCAACTTAACTAGGCACAGGCTAGAATACAGTTTACAAGACTGCATATTCTGTTCTTTGCTAAAGAAAAAGGGTAGGCACTAAAGAAGCTATATTACTCTGCAACAAGCAATGCTTAAATTTTACCATTTGATGACCTTACTTGTTGTTTTCCAAACTATAAGCTATATAGTTTACAGTCGTTTTGCACAAAGAGAGTTTTTAAAGGTTGTAGGCAAAGGATCCTCCAAATCTCTGTATATGAACTATTTATGTCCACAGAGGTACACCTAAACTAAAACACCATTATAGTCATAGTACAAGTATATCATTAGATTCAGAGCATTAGCAGAATCTAACTGGAACCATATCTCTGTGACTTAAAGTGAACAAAAGCAATTTTGGATCAGAATGTAAGTTTCTCATAAATTAGCAGTGAAAAAGAACATGTTGAGTTGACACAGACACTAACAAGGATCTATATGTGCTGAACACTGCTCATACTTGCAATGTATTTCCTGCTAAAACAGAAAGAAGAAAAGGTGGAAATGTTGGTTCCTTCAATTTTTATTTTATTTTTTTTTTAATTTTTTTTTTAATTTTTTTTTTG
>JANHGN010005379.1:0-11570 GCA_024605025.1 Megaceryle maxima | reverse complement strand
ATTTTTTTTTTGTATCACTGAGTTGTTAATATTTTGGTTTCTGTAGCAATAAACAGTAATTCAGGAATCAGATCTCCAGTTAAGGCCTAAAGACATTTTTAGACACCTATAATGAGATACAATATTGGTTTCATTGACTGGTTTCTCTGCAATTCCAATCAGGTATTCAACACAAAACCTCTATGGTGTCAAAGATTTACATCTAAAAGATACAATTTCTTAATTAAGAAGTAATTTTTGATCTACAATTTTGCGCCCTATATATATTTCTACTTGAGCAACAGTGTAAGTGGCAAGTGAAATTAAAGATTGGATGTCTTTTCTTGTAATTTGGTAACTTTAATAACCAGAATGTTCTTGGACAGAATTTCACAGTCATTTTACCTGTTTCTTAGGCAGTTTTTTTTTATAACTAATTTGAAAAAAAAAAAGAAAACACATAAAAGAGAAACATTAGCTTACATGTTCATCACTTTTCAACTGTTTCACTCCAGACTGTATAACTTTAATATTGGGATATCGTTTTTCTAATAGAGAACTTGGTTGCTCTTCTACATCAAATTCCTCGAGTGTTTTGGAGACCTGTATGAAGAAGAATGGTATTTAAAAATACAAATAATTTACCCATTTCTATTTCTACAGCTTGTAACAAAATGTGCTATGTTCATTTCCAGTAAAGAAGTCACAACATAAAGTCCCTGTTGTCTCAAAACATGTTATACTTTTAACTGCTACAAGTTTCTTTGTACATATAGAAATTTTTTTTGTGCTTATTCTTGGTAAAAAGTCAAAGTAATACAGAGATTTTTAATTCTAGATCTAAAGATTAAGCAAAAATAGAGCCATAATGTTTTATTCCATAAATAGACTATATTATATCAAATTGCTTACTGTTGTTCAGCTTGTAAACAGGATGTATCAGGGAAGTGCTCAGGCAAAACAGATTCAAGATCACCTCAAAGCTTTTACTCAGCATCTCATCCACAGTCACTATGTGGTATTTCAGAGACTGAGGGGGGGAGTGGAGGGGCGGGAAAAAGGCAAACCAGAACGTGGAAAACATTCATGGAAGTTATGTTGATTTGGGGTTTATTCCAGGAAGAAGCAGATGCCTGGGAACCTCCAGACCTTCGACTTTATAGAAGTCTGGAACATAGCGAGGAATCAGAAGCCACACCATGCTTGCAATGCAGCTCATGTCCAAAACTTAGGTGCTGCTGCCTTGAAATAGTGCTTAACTATTCCCTTATTCTTCAGATGCTGAAACTTCTGCTGATGTGAATAAGAGACTTTACAACTCTGCAATGTGTAAATGTCTTTCCTGGATACTCGTGACCCTACTGTCAGCACTCTCCAAACGCAGAAGATACTCTTTAGTTGGGTGTTACTCATACCAGTTTCATATAGAGCTCTCAGTCATGTTCTCAGCCCCAGACAAAAACCAGTGTGAAAAGGAAGAGATGCTGACAGCCAATTACAGCCACTATTAAGTGCAAAGAACTACTGTTCAACTCTTTCTATGCTTTATTTTCCTTCTGTAGACATCTAAATTAGGCTTTCATACACCAGGAAGAATTGTGTTAAAACCAAGATGCCAGATAAAATGCAGAGTGGTCTTTCTTTACGTGTCGTGAGATACAACTCACCTGTTAGACACCGTGTTTCAGAGTCATGAATATAAACGCCAGGTGGAAGCCCAGCTCTTGCTGTCTTGACTTATCCTGAGAGCTGAAACCTAACGCCTTACTGTCTGACAGCTTTGCATCCTGAGTTCTGCACAATCCAACTCTTTCCATGCCCTATGGTAGAGCATGAAGTTCCCTCAAGAGTGGGAAAAAGAGCAGTGCTTTCCAAGATCTGAGTATCTCTGCAAAATTAGCTTAATGAACCTACTAGCCAGAAATCTGAACTCATGTATGGGTTTTGTTTTCTTTTTGAAACCAACAGGAAAGAGGTCATTGAAGTCTCCAGCTGATGGAGAAGTAGGTAACACAGAAGGCAATTTCACAAGAGGCTACACCTTTTTTTTGTTTGGAATTCAAAGACACTACTGTATATGAGAACCACTAGCAAGACTGTTTCTGATTTATTCCAAAAATACCATTTAAGTACTTAAAGTTAAGCACCCATTAACAAAGCAGTGAAATAAAACTTTGGTAACTTAGAAAATACTTAACCATGTAAGTTCACACTGATGTGAAAGAAAGTTCAAAATCATAAGCATTTTCAGGATTAGGTTATAAATTATCTGTACTTATACAAGCTTCTGAAGAGGTCTTACCATAAGAAAAATAAAGCTTCTCTTACCTGTTTGAAATTTGTTACAGCTTTTATAACTGGAGAAGCTGTCATTAAAAAAATGTCTTCTGATGGGAATTCCATGGCCAGCTTGTAAAGAAACAGAAATCATGATGAGTGAATACAGCTATCAACAGGTTTTGACTTTAACACAATACATTTTTTGGTGAAAAGTAGTATGTGTTACTACATTTCTTTAGTTTTGTACTGGATAAACACTACTTCAAGATTATGGAAGGATAATGACTAAAATGAACAGAATTTGGAGGCCCAAGATTTTAATTCGTTCACACATATACCTTCCAGAAATACAGCCAGGGTATAAACTACTCAAAAGGCTATTCTCACAGTACTCCAAAGGTCAACTGTAGGAATAGACTATGATCACATGATTTCTGGAGATGCTCAATTGCTGGACTTACTTTTTTATGCAGAGCAGTGACTAACTGTTCATGTATTTCATTTTGACAGAAGAAATGCTGACTCCTCTTGGCTATTTTCGATGTTATTCGGTAAGCTGATAAATGGCTTATCACCTTCAGAGTGCTACTAAGTAAAGCAAGGCTTTTACAGGCACCAAGCCAAAGTTAAGAGTTCCCATTTTAAATGTGTGTTGCTTTGCCACAGGAAATAAATTGTCTCTGTCAACTACAAACCACTCATCTCCGAGGTACAGACAAAACCCAGGGTTGCTTGTCAGATGAACAGATGTATAAGCCACCAAGAAGCACATTTACCATTGTACACCAGCAATTGCACTCTGAAAGGACGAGTATGTTGTATTCCTGTATCTCAGACAGCAGCTATCTAACATAGTAACCTGAAGGCGAAAGCAGCAAAACCTTGTTGCTGGTTTAAGGGAGATTCACACGGTCACAGCTTTGGCAAATCCAAATTAATTTAATGAGGCTATGTAAAACTTAATGTAATCCACACTTTTTTGGTGTGAATCCTTAATGTGTGCTTCACACATATGGCAGCTGTATGCTTTGTATTGACAGACAACAGGCAGAAAGGTTGACATGTAACACAATGTGCTGTAGTGACAGTAACAATTTTAAACTGAGAGTAGATTTAGATTACGTATAAGGAAGAAATTCTTTACTATGATGGTGGTGAGCTCCTGGAACAGGTTGCTCAGAGATGGTGGTGGATGCCCCTTTACTGAAAGTGTTCAAGGCCAGGCTGCATGGTGCTTTGAGCAACCTGCCCCTACAGCAAGGTGACTCTGCCCATGGCAGGGGGCTGAACTAGGTGATTGTTAAAGGTCCCTTCCAATCCAAACCATTCTGTGATTCTACGTGACAATCATAAGATATACACCACTGTACCTGAAAATTTTAAGACTGACATCATGCACTTTCCATCACTTACACTCAAACGCTTACCCCTGTCCTCTTACTAAGATTTAATAGTTGTTTGTAACTTTCATTCAGTAGTATTAAAGGTTATTGCATTTCTTTACCTTTTAAAATATGAAACCTAGAAATCTGCCAGATACAGTATTAGGTTGATCCACACACATGGAAATGTGTAAGTCATCACAACCCAGAAAACAATGTTGGAATATAAGCACGAAAGGCAGAAACTATGCAAGACAAGACTAGTGACAGAGAAAGTAGTCTAACTCAAGCCTTTACGGAAAATTCAGCTTTTAAGATATTTTGTCAGAATATTTCAAAATGTCTCAAAATAATTCTGACTGAATTTTTTAGAGACAGACCTGATGCAATGACTGGTCTCAGCTGCCTGACAGGGCTGAACTGCAAGACATCATATAATGCATACCCAAAATGCCATATGATGGACAAGTTGCTTATTGCCACTATGTTCCACAGAATTATACTTGCTCAAAACTAGGACTGAGAAAAATTGTGTTTGATCTTCCTCTTTAATTTAAAGCGTGCTCCCACCTATGGATATACAACACAGAAATCCTTGTAGAACACAGTGTCAACAGACCGCATTGAATTAAAACATATGCTAGAAGCTCACTAACGCTTAGTGTGCTACCTGTGCTCCCTGCAGCAGGAGAAGAGATGAGAGGCAAGTTTCTGTCATCAAATAACAATCTCATTTCAGTTTTCCAGGAAAAACATAATGATGAGGGAAGAGCATATGAAGAGGTGTGAATTACAGCAGCAAGTGGCACTCTCTCTAAGATCTGGAAGAAAAGAAACCCTGACTCTGTGGTGCTATAACACAACAGAAAGCTTTTTCAAGAAAACAGTAGATTTTAGTCCCCTTGGTAGCAATCTTAAAGATTACAGACATCAAATATATATTGGAAATAGCTGGATTGTGAACAAGACCATAGCTGTTAGAAACAATTCTAAATTACTTCCAGGAAAATATAAAGTCTCTGGGAATATTAAATATTGACCCAAATCTCATTCTTGCAAGCACATACGGATACACAAGAGCCCTAATTATGTGAATAGCTTATCAACTTTTAAGGGATTATTCATACTAAGACCATTTAAGTGTCTCTATACCAGAGCCATTATATTACATTAACCATGAATAAAAGGAAAAAAACCCTCAAACTAATAAATGGTAGAACCAATTTCATCAGCAGAGAACTCTATCAAATATTTCTCTGTAATTTAGTCTGCATATGGTTTATACAATGTCAGAAATTAAATGTAACTTCATCACCAGAGAGTAGATGCACTTGAAACAGTCTTTAAACAGATAACATCCTTCACTAAACTAACATCCACATCATAGGTAAAAAATTACCTGCAGTAAAGTAAAAGTAACTTTAAAAACACAAAAAAACTTTGAAACCACGAAACAAACAAATTTATTTTTAAGAGCTTGAGCTCATGGAAAGCTGCAGAGATTGGAAAATTTCCACAGGTGTCCAGCCATAAATAAGGACCCAAAGAGAACAGAGCAATCTTTTTATAGAAATGAGCACATCATAGCAGCCTTTGCCTTAGCTGCAGGACAATCCTTTGTGACTTTGAGGAATAATCATTGAATTATAGAATGGCTTGGGTTGGAAGGGACCTTATAGACCATCTAGTTCCAACCCCCCTGCCAACGGTCAGGGACACCTCCTACTAGACCAGGTTGCTCAGAACCTCATCCAGCCTGGTCTTAAACACTTCCAGGGATGAGGTGGCCACAACTTCTCTAGGCAACTTGTTCCAGTGTCTCAGCACCCTCACAATAAAGAACTTCTTCCTAAACTCTAATCTAAATCTACCCTGCTCTAGTTTAACATCATTGCCCCTTGTCCTACCACCACGTGCCCTTATAAAAAGTCCCTCCCTAGCTTTCCTGCAGGCTGCTATTAAGGCCTCCCTAGAGCCTTCTCTTCTCCAGGCTGAATAGACACAATTCCCTCATTTTTCCCTCAAGTTTCTGCCCTCTTGACTAACATACAGAATGACACCTTTCTGAACTTATAAAGTTTTTCTCTTTTTATTGAAGTGGTAGTAAGTCCTTTTAAGGTTGTTTGCAGGATAGTTTTAAACTCTGAAGAAATATTTCTAGACAGATACTGTTGTATTACAACATTGCTTCCCTGGAGGTAGTTTGTTGGGTGTTTTTTTTTTTGTTTTTTTTTTTTTTTTTGTGGTGGCATTTTGTGTAAGAAGAACAAAATATTTGTAAAAAACTGGGGGGATAATGTGAGACAGAACATTTAATTACTGTAAAAATGAGAATACTTAACCAATTACTATATAAATGTAACGAACTGTTCCTTCTACACAAGTTCTCAACCAGACCAATTACTATATAAATGTAACGAACTGTTCCTTCTACACAAGTTCTCAACCAGGCCCTGGAAGCGTTTATATCTCTAAGGCCACACAAACAGCAGCGCAGCGGCGCAGGCCGGTCTCCCCCCACGCAGGGCCGGCGCAGTTACAAAGGGCGGGCCTGAGGTCCTGACAAGCTCAGCCGAGGGGGACGCCAGAAGGGCCGCAGAGCCTCATGCATAAGTCCAAGGGTCAAGCTTCGGCCCTACCGGGGGCCGAAGCCCCCAGGGCCAACATGGCGGAAGGAGCCTCTCCCCCTCCTGCCTCCGGAGCCCGGGGGGGGGGGGTGTCTCCCGGAGGCTTATGTCGCGCGCGCATGCGCGAGGCGGGCGGCCCTTACCTTCTCCGCGCAGGTGACGCCCGCGATCCCTCCGCCCACCACCATGAACCGGCTCCGCGTAACGCCGGGGGCAGCCGCCATTTCCCCGCCGGGTCCCGAAACGCAGGGGAAAAATAAAATAAATAAATAAATAAAAACCCCAACCCACAACAAAATAAAGAAGCAAACAAACCACCACTCCCTACGGGGACGATTTCTCACCACTGCGTCCCTCACCGCAGGGCGGTGGTGGCGCTCTCCGCCTACAGCGGCCGGTAGCACCCAAACTTCCTCTGCTGGTGGCGCGGCCCCTCCTGCCGGGTGAGGGAGCGGCCGGGCGGGGAACGGCGGGTGAGTCACCTACTCCTCGCTCACCCGTCCCCGAAACAGGGCGGTTTGTTTTGCTTTGGGGGTATTTTGGTGGACGTTATGTTACGTTACTTTATGTTACATTATGTTCTTTCTCCCCTTGCCGGAGCGAGGATGTCGTGGGCCTGAACGCTGGAGGATTGTGGTGGACTTTCTCAACAGAACAAAAAGAATAGATAGCAAATACTTAGGATAAAAAAAATACTCATTTAGGCTTCCCTCTCCTCTCCCTCCTCCCCTTCCTTCGTCTCCAAGAAGGTATTTTGTCAGTATTTGTTTCACATAAAGGCAGAAGATACAATATTATCGTGGGTAATATGAATTATTTCTAAAACTGCAGACTTGCTTCTGGAAAAAACACCTGAAGGTTTTATCAGCTGGAGGTGCTGGTTCATTATGAATCCAGTAGGAAAATGAATCACACTCTAAAGTATCATTTAAAATTACATTTATTTGAGCTAACACTGTTTCATGCAGTGATAGATAAATTTGGTAAGAAATTAATCCCCTTGCATTCTAGATGGCCCTTAGAGATTAGAGGGTCTGGGGGTGGCTGGATTTCTGTCTTAATTGATATGCCAATTTAAACGTGTGGCTATAGGTCCAACACCAGATGCACAATCAGCCTGTCTGCTGTAGGTCCGTTTGCCTTCACCAGATGCAGTTGGGTGCACAAATAGTATGGTTTATTTCAACTGCAGCATACACAGATTCTTTAAGATTGCCAGTGACAAAGGCACTAAGCTGCAGAAATCTCTATAGAGCTCTAAAACTTACACGATTGGAATCTCCCGGGGAAAACCACTTGGTGTAGCTGAAGAGGCAAATCTTACCAAAAGGCATCCCTTCTGAGGAGGGTGAGCAGGACAAACCCATCGAACCATCCCTACAACTTGCTGTCAAATACTCACCCCACAAATGAGGTCTGAAATAGGGGTGATATCTATACCTTGTTTATACTATTGAGCAACGTGTGAGGGTGGGACTGTGGTCAAGCCACGCTGTCTGGTGGTCAGCATTTAGCAGCGGCACAGAACATTTCTGACTTCCTCAGTAACTTCTGCAAGGAGCTGCTGTGATATGCATGACAATAAGATAAGCAGCCTTCACTGCATTCCCCCACTCTTCCTCGGTGCCATGAGAACACAGATCACCGGATCTTCACCCAGCCTCCGTGTCTAACCCAGTCACCAGAAGTGTATCAGCAACATTGAGCTCTCTGCAGTTTTCAAGGGTTTTGTGCTTCCAACAAACACACGTGGGAAAAGAGCTGGGGAAGAATATAGGGGTGAGTCCAACACTTCCACCACCTGACCACAGTCATATCCACTTACTTGAATTTGGTCTCAAATTAAGGCATCAATACCAGGGACATCGGTAGGGTTATCCTCTTTGTCATCCTCCTCTGTTAAAGGGGTATAATCAGTAAGTTGAATCATCCTACTGCTAACAGCTAACAGCTTTCATTATAGTTGATTTTACACAAGATACTGCTACACTTAGGATAATTATCATTACAGCAAACTTTAACACGTATTGTATTAAACTCTGTATCCAACCACTAATGCCAAATCCAAAGCAACTAAACACCCTCAAAAGCCAGATATCACTCATTGATTCTTGAAGCTCAAGTGTATTTTTTACCACCCATTGTATCTTCTCTAGTTGGATGTCGAGGTCCTGCATAACATTAAGGGTATGAGTGCTGCAGTCTATACTGGACAGGTTCAGGTCGTCACAAAGTCCATTTTGCTGTAACAGCATTAAGTCCAGAGCCGTGCGGTTCTGAAGAGCCATTCTTGATGTAGCTTGTAGTTGGTTGTTAAGTAACCGTAGAGTGATGTCAATCACTAATAAGTAAGTGTAAAGTCATGTTTTCAGTGGTTTTGTGCTTCCAACAAACACACAGAGGGAAAGAGCCAGGGAAGAGGATAGGTGTGAGTCCAACACACTATAACAAAAAAGAGGATAGTACAGTTTAATCTCACATCCCTCCAGGTGCTGGGAGCCCCAGGTTGTGCAGCTTTGTCTGTGTCTCCAATGAGGCATACCATACAGGTCCCGTCAGTGGAAAGTTTACCCAGCACTGTGACCGGAGCTCTTGCAGGATATTTTTAAAGATAACACATCTACTTATCAATTCTACTGTCAAACAAAAAGGATATTCACATGAGAAGCCATTGCTGCACTGTTAGATAAAGGCAAGGCAATGCAGGTGGTGTAATAGTCAGTACTAAGTGAGAGCTGGGCACAGGCTCCTTACAATTAGCTGTCTCAATTCATCCTGCAGCTGAGGGATGTGTGCAGCACAGCACGGCCTGAAGGCTGGGTGTATGTACAGCTCCATACTGCACAGCACAGGCTGGGGCCAGCCCAGGTCAGCTGCTTTGTGGATCACTAACTCCTCGATGTACAATGATCTTCCGGTCAGGATGACTAACTTCAACCCCTTGATCCACATACAGCTGACCTGTCCTACAGATACTCTTAAGTTACAGATTATACCAGTAAGGGGTTTTTTTTGCTACTAGAAAGATTATTTTACAAACAAATAATTACTAATATTGATAATACAAGAGTAATAAAACAAATACTGATGGTGAGAATAAGTGTAGGATAGCAGTCACTTTGGACATCAGAGATGTCCTTCCATCAGGTTCCACCCCTAGTCCCACATGCCCTAAGTAGTAAAATTTCACCAAACAGTCCAGTTATGTGCTGTAGTAGATGAAGAGATGCTTTGGTGCTGCTGGAGGGCAGAGATGTCCAGCACTTCATCTTCACTGATGTACACCACACAGAGATCAAAAGCAGTAATGTGAGGCTCCACATAACAGTTCTGCATGAATGTCCTTGTTTCACTGGGTGTCCTGGTTTGAGTGAGAACAGAACTAATTCTGTTCAGTGATTTTACTTTTCAGCTTGGTTCTTCTAGCTGCACTTTCTGAAGTTAGCAGTGTGTTTTCCCAGGCAGTGTCTGCTTCTGGAAGTGATAACGCCTGATGTTTAGAGTCAGTACCAAGGCTTGGGGTGCAGACCAAGGCCAAAAGAAATGTGTCAACCCAGACAGAGGTCCCACACAAACAGGTAGGTGTCCAGGCACCTGGTTGCAGGGAGTGCTGGAGCCTTGCATTTGCAATGAATGACTAGAGAGACAATACCTGTGCGAGCAGATAAATGACCTGCTCAGCCTTGTGGCAGACCTGAAAGAGGAGGTTGAAAGACTGAGGACTGTTAGGGAGTGTGAGAGAGAGCTGGACTGGTGGAGTCAGGCTCTACCTTCCCTGAAACAGTCCCAACAGCCACACAGAAATCAGGGCACTGAGGGCTCCCTATCCTCTCACCGTCTTGCTGAACGGGATGACTTAGAAGATAGGGCACACTGGAGACAAATTCCTGATGGGTGCAGTAGGCGTGGCACTCCAGTAGCCACTGAACCTCCCCAGGTGCCTCTGCAAAATAGATTCCCTGCTCTGGGTGAACCAGATATCAAGGAGAATGATGTTCTGCAAGAGAAACCAAACAACAGCAGCTATGACAGCTTGCCTAGTTTGTATGACCCACAGAGGCTAAGACAGAGCAAGCCTAAGATCAAAACATCTATAGTTAAGAAAAAAAAGATGGGTCCTTGTCATTGTGGACTCACTTCTGAGGGATGTAGAAGGTCCTCTATGCAGACCTGATCCACTTCTCAGGGAAGTATGTTGTCTCCCTGGGGCCAGGGTTAAGGACATATTGAGAAAACTTTGTACCCTAGTCCATCCATCTGACCACTCCCTGTTAATAATTCTCCAAGTAGGCAATTATGAAATCTCAACAAGAAACCTGAGAGCAATGAAGAAAGACTTCGAGGCCTTAGGACAAATGGTGAAGGAATCGGGAGTACAAGTAGTATTTGCCTCTATCCCACCATAAGCTATGTTTGATGAGGGCAAGAATGGGAAAAGCCAGCAGATTAATGTCTGGCTACTGACTGGTGTCATCGGCAGGATTTTGGGTTCTTCTATCACGGGCTACTTTACAAGACCCCAGGCCTGCTGACTACAGATAGGAAATGCTTGTCTCAAAGGAGAAAAAGCATTCTGGGGCAAGAACTAACAAGGACTGATTGAAAGGTCTTTAAACTAGATTGGAAGGGGCATGGGGACAGAACAGGGCTATACCGAGAGAATACCAATGTGCACAGCACGGGCAATGAACAGGGGAAACCGAAGGCTACATCAGCCAGTGTGCCAGCTTTGGGGACTCTGGGTACTTCATCGGGGCCCAGTTCGAATGCCTTTATGTGAACATCTGCAGCATGGGCAATAGACAAGAGGAGCTGGAGATGCTTGTGTGCTTCCAGCGCTATGGTCTGATCAGCATAACGGAGACATGGTGGAATGACTGCTATGATTGGAGTGTTGGATTAGAAGGGTATAAGGTCTTCAGGAAGGACAGGCAAGGGTGACGAGGAGAGGGTGTTGCCCTCTATGTCAATGAACACCTAGAATGCATGGAGCTCTGCCTGGCGAGTGATGATGAAAAGACTGAGTGCCTATGGGCCAGGGTGAAAGGAAGGGAAGGAGGTATCACAGTGGAAGTGTCTGTTCTAGGTCTAGCAGGCTGCCCTGACCCTAAACCTGCACACCTGCTAAGGCTGCTTCTGATATTTACTTCTCTTCTGGCTCCTG
Organism: Megaceryle maxima; assembly: GCA_024605025.1. Taxonomy (NCBI): domain Eukaryota; kingdom Metazoa; phylum Chordata; class Aves; order Coraciiformes; family Cerylidae; genus Megaceryle; species Megaceryle maxima. The sequence continues at coordinate 138 of JANHGN010005379.1, read as the reverse complement.
AGGACTTCTTTCCTGTTTACTGTGACCATCATATATTTTCTGGGCTGAGCATAGCTTAGAAACATAGAAACACAGAAATGTCTGGGTTGGAAGGGACCTCTAGAGGTCATCTGGTCCAACCCCCCTGCTGAAAGCAGG
>JANHGN010005378.1:0-17058 GCA_024605025.1 Megaceryle maxima | reverse complement strand
ATATATTTTTATATATTTTACATATATATATATACCTTCTCTGGATGTTTACTTCAGTGTCCTCTTCTGCAGCCCTATCACTTCTGCTTTGGATTCTCTCCTGCCACCCCTGGAGTCTCCTGTCTTAAAAGTCTCTCTATGTGCCACCGACAGAACCTCTCAGAGCTACTCCCCATGTGTCTCATCAAGTCCATCTCCCCCAGATGTCTCCACAAGAATATTTGATAATGTGATTTTCTTTATTCGTGGAATAATATCCTATTTCACTTGAGTCAGAGTCTTTAATTAAAATCTTAATTTCACTCTGCTGAGCTGTACTGTTTTATTATTAACTATGGCTGTCCACAGTCATACATGTCATTCTTTGTGACATTTTAAATTATCTTCTTTTTTCAGAGCTGGATAGAAAATTGAGGATCAAATCAAGTTTAAACTTGCTATGGCATCCCAGTGTGGTTAGAGGATTCAGTGTAATTTTCTATTTTCAACATATTGATTATTTTTTCCCATATAATTTCAGTTATTTTTACAATTAAAAATTCAAAAAACAGTTGAACATTCTAACTCTGTCAAGTAACAGAGGAGGAATAAACTGTAGCAGCCACTGTATTTTATTTTTTAAAATGTTTCCTAATGTAAATGAGTATTGCCTACAATGTCTCTTGTTCCATAACTAGTGCTGCTTAATTAATCTTTAATTAAGCAATGTGACTCCCTGTATACAGTGAGAAAGATAAGACGTTTTGGATCTTTTTTTTAATACTATCTATAACCTGTTCTTGGATTTAAACCTCTCAAAACTTAGGAATTTCTTTGAATGTCAGAAGACGTGTCAAGAATTTTGGAATCTGAAATTAATTTAGTAACAAGACAAAAATATGAATGAGTGAACAAATGTGTCTTTTGTTATACTTTATTTTTTTTTCTTTTTTATCAAGGGCACCTGATACTAGATTATGTTCAGATGTAATTTTAGAAGAGACAAGTGCAAGCATGGTTGATTCACGGGACTTATTCTTAAACTCCCACATTTCACGAGGTCAATTTGAACCTGATCCTGATTTAGCTTTTTGTAATATTTTGACATTAACATATGCTCCCATCCTACTCTTGGGAACATAGAAGTCCTTTCCATCCACTAAAAAGAGATAGAGGTCTTTTTCTAGAGGAAATAATAATTACAGTAGTTTGAAGAGTTACTCCTTGCACCAAAAGCTGACAGTGAAGTTGTATTTGTTCAGCTGCATGGATCGGGTCTGCTACAAATCCTTTTTTTTTTTTTCCCGAGAAATAAAGTATTTCCTATTTTTCATTTATATAAGTGTCTATATGGTTGGGTTTTTTTCCTCATTAGTTTTGTTATTGGTAGTAGTGGGGGCCTCCAATGACAAAACAAAGATCTTTTTGCACTCCTTCTGCAACCTTTTTATCCCAGTCCGGTAAAAAACTTGAATGAAAACAAATAATTCTTATCTTGGTGATAATGTCAAATTTCTGTGAAAAGGAAGCTTCTTCTTGTTGATCTACTGTCCTTGGAAAAAAAAAAAAAAAAGAAAAGTGTAATTAATAAAGAGTCACCAATATCCCAAATACTTCATTATTATTCAAATGATGAATAAAACAGTATTTACAAAAGCAAAAGTTTGATGCATATGTGGAATAACTATCAGAGTTTCATAATATATCTTATACTGTAAACATGCTAAACAGCCATTTATAACTGATAGAAAATGTAATCAGTGTCATATGAAAAGGACTGGAAAATTACTGTCAAGTGATCTTTGTTTGCAGTTCACTAACCAAAGGGTGCATATACTCTGAAATTCTTGGACACGTGATTAGGAACTTCACAGTAAAAAAAAAAAAAAAAAAACTAAACCAAACGACTTTTGACAACAGTGAAAATAATTAACTGGTAAGGGTTACAAGAATATTTTTGCTAGAAGTTACACTTCTGCCATGTGTGAAGCAGCTAGCAAATAATCTCAGAATCACAGAATAATTTTGGTTGGAAAAAACACTTGGGATCATCATGTCCAACCATTAACCGTACTCTACAAGTTCTCCCCTAGACCATAAATCTCCCTTGATATTTTTATGAATGTGTGATTTGATATCTCCGGAGAAATTATTCCATGTATTATTATTGTATGTGATAGTATTGTCAGTCACACTACATTAATTTCAACATTCTGCACTATGATAAATGTGTATGTATGTATGCATACATGCTATTTTTCATCATTCAATATTCCTCCTTTCAGAAATATTTGAAAGCACGTATAAAGTACTATATTCAGAAATAGGCTCAAAACAGTGAGAATTCTTTCAAGATCAGAGGTTGTTTTTAAGCACAACAAAACAAATCATAGATGAGGATACTTAATAATGCTTAGTTCCTAGAGAGTAATATAGAAAAATGCTGTCAGACTTGCTTAGTCACTTGAAAATACTTTAGACCCTAAAACTGAAGATCATGAGCATGCATATATTTACACCTGCAAACATCCAGATAAAATACAAACCAAATTCAAAGGAGACCTAATGTATTCAGTACGCTTGGAAAAAGATGTAGTCCACATTTTTTAAGTCTGTGCTATTATTTCAGTTACTTCACTTAGAAGGCTTTTGAATGTATTTTCAAGGAAAACATTTCTTAAGAGATCAGAAGACCTGGATTTAAATTTCTGCACTTGCACTCTTCACATCCCAGATCACCACAGTTACCAAACTACCAGATACCTTTTTTTAAAAAAAGACGTCCTTTTCATCTCCCACTGAAAGCAGGCATTGTGCAGCTAGAAGTTCCAGGGACATGGCACCAGAGGTAGAGTAGATTATAGAAGAGCTGATTACATTCAGTGTTGTAATGAAAACAGCAGCCTGTTGTATATATAAGGCAAAAGTAGACTAAACAAGATTAAATTAGTATTTGTTTGTCTTACACCTAGACATAAGTAAACTAAAACAGTACATAAAGCATATTGTAGCACTCACAATCTGTCACATTTTGTAAGATATGTAATACCAAGAGTATGTAAACTTACTGCAGAGGATACTTGCAATAGAATCCCACAAGCAGGGTTTAGGAAAATCTGTTGGAGAAGAGCAAAGAATGTAGAGAAAGTAGGAATGGTATCTGGCAAAACGTTAGCAAGTCCAGGTCCTAGAAGAAGATAATTTTTGTCCTTAGCAGGTAAAACCACTTATTTTCTGTTGAAGAGCAAGCTGGGGAACATGAAACACTAGTGAAGAGAGAGGCGAGATAGGAAAGAATTAAGATTCCCAGTTTGGTTCCAGCTTCCCTCATTGAAGATTCCTCACATGTAGCCACCTTGACCTTGGGGACTAAGACAACCAAGGGCCATAGCTATTAATTCTAATAATAGAGTATCAGATCCATGTTGATTTAAGTTTTAAGGACTGTTTTATATAGGTAGTAATAACAAATGGTAACGCATAAGAACTAAAATTTGCAATGTTTATTATAATCCTGAAGTTTAAAACTGGCCTCATCTGTCAGTCATTTCCTTCAGAGTGTTTTCTAATTTCCTAAGTGAATGTATGTGTACATTTTATGTATATAGTATGCAACTATATGTGCAGAAAGTGTACGCATTTATTGCACATACACATTGAACATTTGCAACATATATTCAGTTGTACCATTTTCCATATCATTTTAGGAAGCAGGCTGGGGGAAATACAGGCTCTAGTATAGTCCTTTTGGATTTAGCTCTGAAATTAAAACAGATCACTTCAGACATGGTCACCTCCATTTATTTACATTCAATGCTACATTAGGTAGTGTCCAGTTACACCACAAAACCAGGGTCTTACAAAGTAGCTGTTCTTGTCCTTTCTGTCCTGCTTTGATAAAAATTGTTAAACAGAAATTATTTGTTTGTATCTACCCCTTCTCTCTGATGTTATGGTCACCTTTTTGGTGTCCTTTTGCATCCACAGATTTCCTCAAGAAGAAATGGGGGGAAGATTAGGACAAATTGTCAGCATCCAGAGTTCTTTCCCGGGAGGAACAAGATGGTTGTGGTGAACACTTCATCAGCAGAGGCTTCTGCTTGTTAAACTTTTCTTTTTTGGCTGTTGGGGTTTTTTTTTGGTTATTTGCTTTTTTGTGTGTGCAATTTGTTTTTTTGTTTGTTTTGTGTTTGTTTGTTTGTTTGTTGTTGTTATTATTTGGCTGGTTAATTTTTCTGTTTGTCCCCAAACAGAAAGAGGAAGAGGGAGAAAAGTGCAAAATCCACACAGATTGAGATAATGAGGTTTCAATACAACAGTGCAACAGGAAAAACAACAAGCAGCAGCAATAATAATAGCAATGAAACAATACACACAAAGAAGCAATAGCAAGCCAACTGAGAAGCAACACTACAGCCAGTCCATGGGACTGCTCCTGAGCTCCCACATTTTGCCTGGCCCGACCCCTCACCCTTACTTACTGGGCACGATGTCAGCGTGGTATCAAATAACACACTGCCTGGTTTGGTTGTTTATCCTGATTGTGACTCCTCTCTCAATTTCTGGTGAAAAATAACTCAATTTCTAGCCAAACCCGGGACTTGTGTTTAGGTGGGACTTCCTATGTTCCAGTTCGTGACTGTTGCCCCTTGTCCTATCACTGGGCACCACTGAAAAGACACTGGCCCCACCCTCTTGATACCTGCCCTTTAGAAGAATATTTTTAAAGTTTATTTCCCCATGTTTTCTTTTTCTTTCAGTGTAATTATAGTGGTTTGGGGTTTTTTGCCCACTATGGTTTTTTTAATTCAGCTAATAAAAATAAAAAGGTATTTTGCTGTCCTCCTTGTATATGTTGTTAATACACTGAAAGAGCTAATTCTGTGAAAAACAGACACTTTTACACCTTTATAAAGAAAGCATGATTTCCTTTGTCTTTTACAATGACTTAAATAGAATCCTGTAGAGTACTGCTTTTATTTTTTATTATCCTTAGAGGGAGTAGGGTACTTGTAATATTATTTCTACAGGATGGCTATAAATATATATGTAACATTCATGTGAATTCTACTGAAGTGGAAGAATACATTTCAGTAATCTCATTTTCTCTGATCTGTGGCTGTAGGATTACATATATAAAAATTCCATGACTACACTTGGTGATGAAACACAATATTGAAACTCACGAGCTTAAGCTTTTAATGAGGTTGAATTAGACAAAAGAATCGATGTTTGTGATCAGCCATTTCAATGTACTTGAAATAATTAAAGAATTTCCAGTAGAATTTTTTGTGGCTGCACTGTGATACCCACTTTATAAATTTTTTTTCAAAGTCACATTCCTGTCATAAACTGGCATTCCTAATGTCAGTCATTAACTACATTATGAAGAGCCAGAAGCTGATAATGAATACTATTTTTTTTTCCAATTATGTTTAAATCACCTGTGGTTTTCAATATACAAAATGTGTGTAGAAAATTTTCTTTTAAGTTCATTATTGTTTCTATAGTGAGGAAAATGGGGAATTTGCTTCAAAGGATGCTTTGTTTAACATAACAAGAAATATTTCAGAGCTAAGCTAATGAATATAGGTGTCAGCGGTTATTGTTTATTCTTGGACACTTTTGCTGTCTATTATCTTTGTACATGTATTGTGTCAGCATTGTGATCTCAGAAACCTTAGTGTTTTGGTTTCAGCGAGAATAGAGTTAACTTTCTTCCTAATGTCTGGTACAGTGCTATGTTTTGGACTTAGTCTGAGAATAATGTTGATAATACACTGATGTTTTTTAGTTTTGCTAAGTAGCACTTACCCTAAGTCAAGAACTTTTCAGTTTCCAATGCTCTGACACCAAGCAGGTGAACAAGAATCTGGGAGGGACCATGGCCAGGACAACTGACCTGAACTAGCCCAAGGGATATACCATACCATAGGATGTGATGCTCAGCGTATAAACTGGGAGGAGTTGGCTGCAAAGGGCTGATTGATGCTCAGTTATTGGTCAGAGGGTGGTGAGCAATAGCATTGAGCATCACTTGCCTTCTTGGGTTTTATTATCTCTTTTAAAAACCTTTTCATTATTATTACTATTTTTTTATTGTTATTATTACAATATTTTATTTTACTTTAGTAATTAAATTGTTCCTGACTCATCCCACAAGTTTGGGGTTTTTTTTCCTATTCATCTCCATCCCACTGGGAGGTGGGTAGGACTAAGCAAGCAACTGTGTATTGCTTAGTTGCTGTCTGGAGTTAAAACAGAAGACCAAGTAATAGCATATTCAAAATCCTGAGATGCAATTTTTTCCCTTGGATAACATACTTATAATTTGTGTTTGATGATGACTATTTGTCTAGATTTATTCTCTACAGCACACAACTCCAAATTCTAGCAAAAATTGTAACATATGTTTGCCTTAGAAATGTCATTGACACAAAAATCACATTTTTGTCTTCTACAAAAAGCACATAGCTTATCACTCCATTTTTATGCAGTTATTAAATATTTGCTATTTTTCACTTGCATTATTATCACACTGGTAAGAAATGGGCTGGATAAGTAAGTGATGGGGTGGGTGCAAAATTAACTGGACCACTTGGCTCAAAGAATCACAAAATCCAACCACATCACAAGTTGGAAAAGATCTCTTGAGAACACCTTGTTCAACCCCCCCTGCTCAAGCAGGGTCACTTAGGACAGGTTGCCCAGGGCCATGTCTAGCCAGGGTTTGATTACCTCCACAGATGGAGGCTCTACAACCTCCATAAGCAACCTGTGCCAGTGCTTGACCAACCTCACACTAAAACAATGTTTTCTTACATTCAGATGGAATTTCCAATGTTTCAGTTTGTACCTGGTGCCTCATGTCTTATCATTGGATGCTACTGAGAAAAGTCTGGCTTCATCTGCTTTACCTTCTCCCATCAGGTACTTATGCACATCAGTCAGAGTCCCCTGTGTCTTCTCTTTCCCAGGCTAAACTGTCACAGCTCTCTCAGCCTTTCTTCACATGGAATATGTTTCAATCGATGAAGCTCTGCTCTGGCCTTTCTGCATTAAGTACCTATCTTGTACTGGGCAGCCAAGGACTGGATCCAGGACTCCAGGTGTGGACTCACAAGTACTGAGTTGAGGGAAAGGATCACCTCCCTTTTCCTGGTGGAGAGATAATAATAGGATCCTAATGTAGCCCAGAATAGTGTTTGCCTTCTTTCCTGTAAGTGTTCATTGCTGGCTCACATTCAGCTTGTTCACTAGGACCCCCAAGGCCTTTACTGCAAAACTACTTTACAGATTATGGGTCCTCAGTGTGTGCTGGTGACTGGGTTTATTCCTTAATGTATGCAAAATTTTGTATTTCCCCTGGTTGAACAACAGAAGATTCTTCTCTGCTCAGTTCTCCAGCCTGTTCAGGTACCTCTGAATGGTGGCATAACCATATAGTGTATCAGACACTCCTCTCAGCTTAGTATCATCTGCAAACTTGTCAAAAATGCACATCATTCAGCTGTCCAGTTCACTAAATAAGATTAAAAAAATACTGATGTCAGCACTGTATTATCCTCAGTATTGTGCCTTATGATTAGTGGTTCAAAGTCCTGCTGGCAGCCATTAGCTAGCAGCGTCCCTTAGGGATCAACACTGGACCAAATACTGTTTAATGACTTCATTAATTACCTGAATGCCAGGATGGAGTGCACTCTCAGCAAATTTCTCATTGACAGCAAAGTGTGAGCAGTGGTCAGTGTGCTGCAGGGGAAGACTTCCATACAGAGTGACCTTCACAGGCTGAGAAATGGGCCAAAAGAGACCCCATGAAGTTCCTATGTCAAAGAAACATAGAATCATAGAATATCTCAAGTTGGAAGGGACCCATAAGAATCATAGATTCTTATTCCCTTCTCCTTGTAGGACTATCTAAAACTAAACCATATGACTAAAAGCATCATCCAGACACTCTTTAAACTCTGACAGGCACATGCCAACTCCTGCAACTAATTCTGGAAATATTTCTCTCTGTAGACAGTTGAAGGTCAAACACAGACTTCTGCAAATGCATTTTTAATCAACAAAATCCTGCTCATCTATTATAAAATCCAAAATTTTGGGTGAAGCACTTAAAATCACAGAGTGCATAACTAAGTGCATAGAGTCATAACTAAGGCATTATACTCTATCCTGTTTCCTCCTTCTCTAACACAAGAGGCTTTTATTCTTTTGTCTCTATAAATTTGGTCAGATTGAAAGAGAAAACTGGAGTTTGTTCTGTTTCACCTGACTGCTATTCTAGTGGCTTGGAAACTCTCTAGAAGGGCATAGATTTGCAATCCTTTTATGTGAGTTTTGTGGTTAATGACCAGTTATGTAAAAGAAAGCACTTCCATTTCATTTGGTCCCTGTAAGACCTTAATAGCAGAAAGGGTTTAAGGATATAAATCATTGTACCACATTACTGTATTTTACACAGCTAGATACCTAAGTCTGGGAGACAAGGAGGTCTAGCATGCTAGCTAGAAACTAGCATGCAAGCTTTTTGCTTGCATTATATATGGGGAATGTTGTTTCTTGTTAGTTGATCAGGATTTCTGTCTCACATCACCTTCAGGCTGTGCCACCCTAAGTGAGACACTACAGACACCCGAACAGAAAGAAAACATGACAGTATCTGAATCTAGCTTGCGCACTTAGGTGGAAGACCAACAGTTACAGAGCTTTAGTTCTGTTTGGTTTTATTTTTTTAAACTTCATAAAAATTTATAGAGACAAAGATATACATAAACAGAGATTGATTGACTCTATAATGTAAAATATGAAATTCTTATATATTCAGAGAACTTGGAAAAAAATCTCTACATACATTCTCCTGAGTGATATATTGATTGACCCTGCTTAGTATTTTCTTTCTTTTTGTCTTATTCTAATTACTTGAACTAGATCTGACATGACAGAATATCTGCTCTTATTTTCTGATTTTTTAAAAAGTCATTGGGGGATGGAGGTGTCAAACTTCATCAAGAGGCACACTGAAATAAAATCTGACCAGAACATTTGCTATGATTCTTCGTATCATAGGTAACTGAATTACTCCTTGACTATTTAGGGGCAATTTGTTGTACTTTTAAGTGCATAGCACTATTTTCCCATCTGCTATTTAAAATTTTGATCAGGTGTAAAGGGTCTGGCTGGGATGGAGTTATCTTCATAGCAGCCCATATAGTGCTGTGTTTTGAATTTGTAACTAGAAGAGTGTTAATAACACAGCAATGTTTTGGCTACTGCTGAACCATCCCTGCACAACATCAAGGTTCTACCTAGGACAGATGACCTAAATCAGTCAAAGGGATATTCCATGTTGTATTACATCATGCAGTATAAACAAGTGTATCAATAAAAAGTGGGGGAGGAAGTAGGTGTTGGAGATATTTTGTCTTTCCATGTGGCCATTGCTCTGAGACATGCTGAGCATTGGTCTGCTTGTGGGAGGTGGTGAGTGATTGCATGACTTGTTTTTATTCTCTTTACTTCACTTGCTATAGTATATATCAACTCATGAGTTTTATTGCTTTTGCTCTTCCTATTCTCTCTGTCCTGCAGGGCTGAGGACTGAGCAAGTGCCTATTTTAGCGTGTGGCTGCTGGTCAGGGTCAAGTCACATTGTGATAGTAACTATTTCTGTCAGTTCTGATTTGAAAGATGGTTCAAAGAGTTTTTACACTCATGGTATACACAGTCTGTAGTTCTGGAAGTTATTCCAGATAAATGTCAAACCTTTTATTATCTCAAGATTATAGACTAAATCCATGAATTTGTAAACCAAAATTCACTCACATATGAATGAATCTGCTATAAAAAGCAGAGATGTATAGGCTTCTGAGTCAGATAAATATATATTTCTGCTTATTTCAATGTCCTGGTGAAAAGGCAGTTAATATAATCATTGTGACATGAGGCCTGCCTCAATGGGCCAAGACCAGTGGTATGACGTTTAACAGTTCCAAGTGCTGGGTTCTGCACTTGGGTCATGACAACCCCAGGCAACACTACAGACTTGAGGAAGAGTGGCTGGAAAGCTGCCTGGTGGAAAAGGACCTGGGAGTATTGGTCAGCTGAATATGAGCCAGCAGTGTACCCACGTGGCCAAGAAGGCCAACAGCATCCTGGCTTGTGTAAGAAATAGTGCGGCCCAGCAAGACTAGGGATGTGATAGTCTCCCTGTACTCTGCACTGGTGAGGTTGTGCTTCAAAGATTGTGTTCAGTTTTGGGCCCCTCACTACATGAAAAACATTGGGGTGTTTGAACATGTCCAGAAAAGGGCAACAAAGCTGGTAAAGGGTCTAGAGCACAAGTCTTATGAGGAGAATTTGACAGAACTGGGATTGGTTACCTTGGGAGAAAGGAGGCTCAGGGGACACCTTATCCACTCTCTATAGCTACCTGAAAGGAGGTTTGAACAAGGTGGGTGTTGGTCTCTTCTCCCAAGTAACAAGTGATAGGACAAGAAGAAATGTTCTCAAATTGCACCAGTTGAGGTTTAGGTTGGATATTAGGGAAAGCTGCCTAAGGAAGTGGTGTAGTTACATTCCCAGAGGTGTTTAAAATGTGTAGATGTGGTGCTGAAGGACACTGTTTAGTGGTGACCTGGCAAGTCATAATTGCTGGACTTGATGATCTTAAATGTCTTTTCCAAACAAAATGAATCTGTAATTCTATGCTTCTAGAGCATGTGATCTAAAGCATTCATGAGGCTGGGTATTTTTTGTGAAATAAGCAGCTTATCATCTCCTTTGAATCATATGTACTTTGATACTGTAGGTATATGTTTCTTGCTCTCAGGATGGGTGTTTCTGAAAATGAATAGAAACAAATCTGGAAAATAATATTCAAAATTTAAGTCAGTTGTAGAATTGAAGTATCAGATGTATGGAGGAACTTAAAGAATTATGAGATCTGGACTCTTGTGCATTCCTACTTCCTAAGCTCCACTTAGGTTCCGAAGGGCTCTGTAGGATTAATAGAATTTTTTTTTCCACAATACTTATTAAAAGCATACAGATATTAATCTGGAACATGAAAACATCAAAGTTGTGTCATCAGGGAACTGCTTATGACTGCAAGGCTGAGATTATCTTTGTTTGCTGTTTTTTTGTTTACCGTTTTTTTTTTTTTTTTGTCAATATTGTGGAAACCTATCTTTATGTAAGAGTGGAAAATTCCGAAGGCCATTCCTTCTTATGTATTTTAAATTATTATGATGGACTAGTAACAAGAAATAAGTGTCCTGATTTGAGTGAGAAAAGAACTAAAGCTATTCAGTGATTTTACTTTTCAGCTCAGTTCTTCTAACTAACTGCACTTTCTGAAGTTAGCAGCCTGTTTTCACAGACAGTGTCTGCTTCTAGCAGTGTTAACACCCCATGTTTAGAGTTACCACCAAGGATTTGTGTGCAGACCAAAGTCACTGCTGGATCTTGTCTACCACCTTATGGGGTGCAGAAAGTGAAAGCCTGTAGCTGCAAGGAGGACCTAACAGGACAGGTGACCCTAAACTGACCAATGAGATATTCCATCCCATATATATCATATTTGGTATTAAGCTGAGGGATTCAGAGGGTCGGTGGCTCCTCTCCCCTCTCTTTGCCCTCTTGGACTGCTTTGTCAGCTTGGCTTGGTTTGGCTCATATCCTCTTTTGATTCCTTCCCTGGAGCATTCAAGGAGGACTTTCTTTGTTCTGCCTTTGATCTTGTGTTCCTGAATCTGGTACCAGAATCCAGCTGCTGAACACAGCTCCCCTTTGCTGCGGGGCTGAGTCTGGGACTTCCTGGTGCCTCCTCCACAGCATCAGTGTCAAGAATGATGTAATCATCATCAGAGGAGTTGGGTTCAATACTGTTTTTGTATATATTCCATTTTTATTATTATTATTTTCATTTTCATTAAAGCTGTTCTAGTTTCCTTTTCTAATCACAAGTCTCTCTCCTTTATTCCCTTTCTCTTCACCTTTGGGGAGGGCTGTTGGTTAACAGAGAGTGTCTGTTATAGGTCTAAGGGGTCACTCTGATCCTAAACCATGACAAGCAGATATTTATTTTTTTAATTATATAACTGAACAATGATGTCACATATTTGTTCAAGTGCATTTAATTAGTTCTACATTCATTTGCATCTGTAAAGTTGCAGGTTTTTCCTATACCCTTTTCTCAGTTCAGGCTGGTGAGGCCACACCTCAAATACTTCATTCAGTTTTGGGCCCCTCACTCTAAGAGAGACATTGAGGATCTCAGTTGTGTCCAAAGAAGAGCAACAAAGCTGGTGAAGAGTCTAGAGAACAAGCCTTGTAAGGAGCAGCTGAGAGAAATGTGGGTTGTTTAGACTGGACAAAAAGAGGGTCAGGGGAGATTTATTGTTCTCTACAACTACCTGAAAGGAGCTTGTAGTGAGGTGGGTGTCAGTCTCTTCTCCCATGTAACAAGCAATAGGACAAGAAGAAATGGCCTCAGGTTGCACCCAAGGGGAGGTTTTGATTTTATATTAGGAAAAATTTCTTCACCAAAACATGTGTCAAACATTGGAATAGGCTGTCCAAGGAAGTGTTGGAAACACCATCCTGAAGGTATTTAAAAGATTTTAATTGTGCTTAGTGTCATGGTTTAGTGATGGACTTGACAGTGCTGGATTAGCAGTTGGACTCAATAATCTTAAAGGTCTTTTCCAATTGTGGACAACAAGGGAGGTGAGTTGTTATGATCCCCTGAAAGACACTATCCTTACATGGAAGGGCTGCGAAGTGGTAGGGTCACAACAATGACTCAGTGGAGCAATACAAAACAATTTATTGTCTTTCCTTAACAACAATCAATAAACATTGTGGATAAAAGTGTTTTGGCATGGATGTTATTTTCTTACTTTAAGGCACAACTAAATATCAAGGAGAGAAAAGGAAAAGTGAGTAGCAAGCAAAAAAATAGGGGGACCGAGAGTGTAAAATAGAAAGTAAGTTATAGCCAACCTTGGATCCAGCGACGTCTCAATTTACTGCTCCCCATTTTACATAGGAAGTGTAGAGGCAGTGCTAATTTGCCTGAGCTCCTTCTGGTGTGGTTCCTGCTGTAAACCTCTTCTTGGCACAGTCACAGTCGTGCCAAGAAATTAATTCAGAGAAAAGACATTGTCCCATCTATGTAGAAATGATCTCTTAGTATTGTTAACTAATCTGCAAGGAGCCAGGGGAGGATATTTCCATTACCTTAGGATTTCAATTTCTTCACTTGTATGTACATAAGTATACAGTGTTATTTGTCATGACCTTGATATTCAAGACCTGTATCCTGGGAGATCATGAGCTGAGGAACATGTGTGATATTACAGGACATCTCAAATCACAGTATATGCCTATGTTTGGACAACTGAATTGAGTTGTAGATACTAGCTGGCATCAACATTAAGTAGACTGGAAGTTCCTTCTGTATAAGTACAAAATAGCACATAGTCATCTTTTCAAAGAGCTTAAAATCAATGCATAATCGATTGCCATGAGACAGGGAAAATTCTATAATATACAGTCACAGTCAGTCGTATTTTTACAGGAAATGTCATCTCAGTTCAGTTCTGCAAGGAAGCTGGGAAGCTTATCTAGAAACTATCAATCTAAGGCATGAATTAGAAATTATTTTGGAGTGACAACACAAGAGTGTAGGCAATGATAGACTGACAATGGGCCAGTTATCAGGAAGTGACACAGGGGTAGAGCAAGACATGACAGAAAAGAAATCCAGTGTTGTCTAAGGGACCTTCACAGAATGCTTGTTTATATGTTGTTTTAAGCCACTCCTACCCGATGATATTACTGTTTGACTCTCTCCACAGTTCTCCTAGACAATTTGGGTTTAAGATGGAAAATCTAGGTCTTAGTGCCCCCTTGTGAAAATTTTGTTTGTCTCTACCTTTTCTTCCCTGCTGTATTTCATCAAATCATGTCTGATTATGGTTAGATTCCCTGGTATTTATCTGTTATTGAATGCAGTAATGAAGGAAACCATAGAGATACTTAATTATTTACACAGCAGGTGTCCAATGAAGAAACTTAATTCTAACCTTTTCCTCTGCGATAAGATAATTAGTTGGATATAATTGCTGCTAATATAAATCTTCACTGATTGCAAACAGTAGTCTGAAAGCTGTTTCTGTGAAAAAAAAAAAAAAAAAAAGAGAAAACAACAAAATAAGACAAAATATAAAAACAAACCTCTTCTATAAAACTACAGGAGTATTGTCGCTCTCTTCTAAATAATTACAGACTTTGCATAAAGAGAAACAACACATCAAATTCTGCCCATTTTTACTGTGAAATAATAATAGATTACTCTGATGAGATTAAAAATTCTATCTAGTAATGCACATCTTTACGCATTAATAATTATAACTACAGGAAAGCAGGTTGGCATTATCCCTAACAAATATTCACACACCAAAAAAAGAGAGGTCTTAGTTACACTTCCTAAATTTGTATTAAGATAGCAAAAAGTAATGAATGCATCATGAGATAGGGAAATATTATGAATGACATGGAATCACAGAAATTATTTTTCTTCCAAATGACAGGAAGGCTAGGTAGATTCAGATCTAAAAAGAAATGTCCTGTTTCCCCAACACAACACCAAAGTCCACCATTGCCCTGAATGCTCTATGGCAATTAGGAGTCTAAAGAGAATTTCTGTTTTCACAGAGTGAAGTACAGGTGCTAACAACTTGAACTGAGGACATCAGTAGCACTAGTGCTAACAATTTTCTAGTTCTTTAACTGTATGAATTAAACATATTGTTAATTAAATAAAAACAAAGAATAATACAACTGTTGCAGTATAGGGACCTACCATTTGCTTTGACAAGATACTAAATCATAATTTTTCACTGTACTATTGCTCATCTGCCCAGAACTCTGTTGCAGGAACTTTAAGAGTAATTTCATCCCCCACACTGGTGAAGTGTGGTGAAATTAGAGAGTCATGTGGGGATTACCTATGATGGTGAGATAAATATAGCATATTCAAATCAATCACCAGTGACACTGTTAATGATACTGACATAACTTTTCAAGTTTTTCTCTCATTAAACGTGAAGGCACTGACACAGTTCACACAGTAGTTCTGTAAAGGTCTGCACTTATTGTTTAGACATTTGGCCCGATCCTAATTGAGACAAAAAAGGGATACCCAAACATTTATTTGAACTGATGTTCAAGATTCTGTATGAAAAGGACACAATTTGCCATTATTTATTGTTTATGCTTTTAAAGTTTTATTTTGAAACAGATTAAATTTGAAAGGAAAAACAAAACACAACCCACACAAAAGAACCTAGGAGATTTACTTTTTGCAATGCCATTGTGTGGCTAAGAGTTCATTTTGAATTTAATTCCTTGGGCATAGAATTATATCATTCATGGGGCTCTAAGAATAACTGAGATCAAGTACAGACTTTTTTGCTAGTAACCTTTAGAAATACAGTACTTTCAACCAAGAACGTTTTACCATAATGTCTCTTAAATTCTGTCATAAATACAACTAGACTGTAGTCTTGAGAAGCTGTTCATCCCTCTGCAAGATCAAACCTTCTTTTTTTATATGTTTCATTTCCCCCACACATTTAAGACAGAGTAATAGTACAAATTCCAGATTATTTTTTCTCACTTTGTAGAGTGTACTCCTTTTCCTGCAATCTTTGACTTCAACTGTCATTGTTGGTGCGAGAGCACTTTAAGGTGAAAGTTCGTTCTTTTTTTTTTTCTCTTATTATGGTTAATGTTATGAGATGGTACCTTCTAATATTGCTGGTATACATACTGTAAAGGAGGTTAATATTCTTTTCTGGTAGAACGTTTGCCAAAAATGAAATTAAAAATAGCAACATGAATCCTGACAGGCAAAATACTAGGAACTGTAATAGGAAACAGTATCTTGAAAGAGTCAGATATATTAAAAATTATCTCATAAATAAATCCAGAACTTTTACTCAGAACTACAAACCAGGAAGAGCATATAATACTGAATTGCACTGTCGGAGAGAGATGAGAAGATTCGTAGTTAAACTCCAGTCCTTGAAATAAGTAGCTATGAGGTGAGAGCTCAGCTTAGTGATAGTATGATGGCTCTGGGAACTGTGTAAATGTTAGGTTTCAGAACCCTAAGTAATGAGATATTGCAGTGAGTAAGAAAAACAGATTAACTGAAATCTGAAAGAAAAAAAAAAAAAAGAAGCAAATTACTTAAAGTAGCATTTCCTAATTATTTTTGTGCTTGTTATTGATGAAAGGACTGATGAGTTTTAAATAAAAATAAGAACTTATTGTGCAGTGTTGAGATTTTTTTTTTTCTATAGCTAAGCTTTCAATGATTATTTAGTACTTGTATTTTCCTGCATCTTGTTTTCTCCATCCTTTGAGATGTATAGATAGCAGTGACTCAGCAATGACACTATTATGGAAAAACCTAATATCGATGTGTATTGCCTTTTTTGATCTGAAATTTCCTCAGGCACTTTTCATGTAATACATCTTCAGACTGCTTTCTGAGTTCCCAGCCAGGGGATCTAGCAACTGAGAAAATCACAACCTAATTTTGTGAGTTTTAAAAAATATGTGCTTGAGTTTTTAAGTATATATGTATTTTTTTATATAGTTTTATATAAATCTTGATATATCTTTGCAGACTGAATTCTGAATATAATGATGTTGTCCTTATTGAAGTTTTTGACCCTGAATACTTTGGGATGTTAAAAAAATTTAGATATCTATCATAAAGCTGTTAATAAGAAAGAAAAAATTGTAACTGTTAAGTCTTATTCTTTAGATATTACATTTGATTTTACAGTGTGTACAACAAAACTGCATAAACCAAATGATAGGAATGTAATTTTTGACTCAAGAGAAGTTTTATGTTAATATAGCAAAGCTATACCTTGTACTTACATTCTAGTGTTCTTTGAATGAACATTGAGCTTGAAACTTCTTGACCTAGTCATTCTTTACTTGCTCAAAAGAGTATCTTAGCCAGAAGCAATGTATTAAAAAATAGTAAAT
>JANHGN010005377.1:39578-49678 GCA_024605025.1 Megaceryle maxima | reverse complement strand
GGCCCAGCAGCGCAGGGTCCAGGCGGGTTGGGAATCTCTCCAGAGAAGGAGACTCCACAACCTCTCTGGGCAGCCTGTTCCAAGCAGTCTAGTTGTTATCCTTACTGGTGGGGTGTAATTGCTGTTGTTCCATGACAAGAATATTGTCTCCTTGGCGAATTTCTTCAAGGTCAGTTCCTATGCTTAGAAAACAGCTAGAAACAACTGCAGGGTGGAGAGAGGTGATGACATTTGCAGATGTATCTATACGCTGGGTTGGGGGGAGGGAGAATTCCTAAGATAAACTTGGAGGGCTTTTTCATTTGCAAGATACCAAAGATTTCAGAGAGGCTTCTAAAACCCTGGTAGCCAGCCTAGATAGACAGATAGATAGGCAGATAGATAGATAGATAGATAGATAGATAGATGCTCAGCTACATTTCTCCTGTTTAAATTGTGAACATTCTGTACATATGCTACAGTTCAAAATGCATACTGTGTGTATGTTTCGTACTGCCAATGTTGTAAGATGATATAGATCATATTTTTTTGTCTTATGAAAATGCAGAAGACTCAAAATAAACTCCGAGCCGTATATACTGCAATCTGTACTGTATGTTACACATCACAGCGTGATTTTGCTATATGCAGCACATGGACAAATGCCTGTTCTGCTGGTTAACTTTCATGTGCACAAAGATTTAAACTCACAGGCTTAGACAGGAGCAGATTCTCCATCACTGAAACACCAGTGAGATTATGTGTTATAAGCGACAGCAGGAACAAGCCTTGTTTTTCTGGTTGCCCAGCACTACTCATTCTAAGGCTATTTTCAACCACTTATGGCTTTGCTCTACTGTAACCACTGCAGTTGCAATACTGCAAGTCCATTCTTGTCTTCAGTTTAAATGCACATGAAGTATTTCAACCAGAACTGTCTATGCATTTCTGTGAACAATGCTAAGGGAAAAAAACCACCCGTGCTAACATTTTTAGGGATTCTAAGAAATGGCAGTGGCATCAGACTTTGAAAAGGGGTCAACAAATTAACCTTTGTGTCAAAGATAATCTGTCCAAGTTTATTTACGATATAAGCCCCACAAGAAGAGAGGTTTTGTATACTCTGCTGACCCACTGGACCTTTGGAGCTTAATTCCATGAAGATGCCCCTGGAACTGGGTCTGCTTCCAGCTCTCAGCTCAGCAGCTGTTTTCTCTGGAAGTGAAGCTCTGAGCTAATAGAGATCGGGCTGAATTCAGGGCAAGGAAACTAAAAGCCTTTTTGTTCCCTGCTCCCCGTCTCCCTTCCTGCTGGAATACAGGCAAAGGGAAGTGCGGTGATTTAAGCGTAGGGCTGAAAGGCTACAAACCTCTCAAATCTCCCTCACTGGATTTAAGACCAGTACATTTGATTCTCACTTAGTGTTCTCTCCTTCGAGAACAGATCAATCTGCATTTAATGCTTTGGTCACGCAGCGCTGCAGCCTCTCTCCTCTCCCGTGACCTGCTCTGTCCATCACAGCCGAGTGGCCTGAGCTCTGAACATGACCCCACACTGAGAGGAGCAAGAAGTCCACTCCTCTGTCCCTGCGCTGCAACTGTCAGTCCGCTGTCACGCAGACCGACATGCCAAACACATACCTGTTACGTGCACCAACACATGGACTTGTATCAGTCAGGGGAAAAAAATGCTGAGAGGTGTAGAGGGGCAGTGGGGTTGGCTGGTAGAGATGGGAAACTGAATAGGCAGAGAGATTGTGAATGAGGAGCCAGGGAGGGAAACAGAAAAGAGGATTAGGAACCTGAGAGTAGAAACAGGGGGTGAATGAGCAAGTTGAACCAAAGGAGAGGCGAGTAGAAGAGGGGAGTAAGAATAGGGAAGAGTTTGAGGAGCAGGCATATTGACAGAACTGACACTGCCTCGCTGTAGAGATTAAGATGTGGAATTGTGATATGACTCAAGGGTGAAATCCAAGAAGAGGTGGAATTGGAAATGAGTGGGAATGACAGTATGGGAGAAGAGAAGCCAAGAGGACTGAGGTGAAAGCCACAGATATGGCTTCTACAGTTTGCAGGCTGTGACTCAGTAGTGAAGGAGGCAGGGATCTGGGTCAAAAATTGACCCTGGGAAAGCATAAAAAGGATGGGCAAGAGGGTCAAGAGAAGGGACCAGCAGAAGAGGCTCCATCTTCCTGGCTCGAGTTTCATGTTGTCCAAGATGATGCAAAGAGTCTCAAAGGACATGGTCACATTTCTCCTTACTGCAATCTGTGCCACAAGTCACACAACCCTGACATTTCTCTTTTGTTTTATCTAACAATCATGTGGTCACAGGGAGAACCGTCACCTGATTCCTAATCTGGCAGAAAACTCACTCACCAAAGAAGAAATAGCAGACCACCAGATCAGCCACTGGTTCAACCCATCCTGGAGCCATACAGACATTAACTGGTGCAAGAAAATGGGGCTTCAGTCTAAGATGTGGACTATGGGAAAATGAGACATGCTGTGATGTTTCACAGGAGCTCCGTGACAGGGTTTTCAGCCCTGGTGGTCCTCAGAAAAATGCCAGTATGATGCCACGTGGGAGAACGTTCCTATTTTCCCTCTGACTTTTTAATGATAAGCTTTTACTATATATACATACCTGGATATATACAGATCTATAAGGAAAAAATATAAGGAAATATATATAAGGAAGTAATTTATCAAGGAGCTTTACAGATAGAATCATAGAATGGAAGGGACCTTAAAGATCATCTAGTTCAACTCCCCTGCCATGGGCAGGGACACCTGCTACTAGACCAGGTTGCTCAAAGCCCCATCCAACCTGGTCTTGAACACTTCCAGGGAGGGGCATCCACAACTTCTCTGGGCAAGCCATTCCAGTTCCTCAGCTGCCTCACAGTAAACAATTTATTCCTAATATCTAATCTATATCTGCCCACTTCCAGTTTAAAACCATTATCCCTCATCCTATCACTACATGCCCTGATAAAACTCCCTCTGCATCTTTCCTGCAGCCCCTTTAAGACCTGAAAGGCCACAATAAGATCTCCCTGGAACCTTCTCTTCTCCTGGCTGAACAACCCCAGTTCTCTCAGCCTGGCCTCCCAGCAGAGGGGTTCCAGCCCCCTGATATCTTCATGGCCTCCTGTGGACCTGCTCCAACAGGTCCACATCTTTCTTACGCCAGAGACATAAATCTTGATTACTCAGACAAATAGGCTGTAGGGCTCCTGCTTTTTTTGCAGCAGCAGCTGGAAATCTGCTGAGGCAAGGAGGGGACTGCAAAAGCAGTGGCTGTCCTGGCTAAGTTAGCTAAAGATTCTCCTCGAGAGTTATATACCATCCCTTCCCGGGGTAGGTTATATACCATGGTGCTGCTTAGAGGCTGATTACCTGATAGTCCTTCATTTTCTCAGGCTCAACTCGAGAGCTTGGCTCTCATTTCACACCATAGGAAGGTACTCAGCTGAATGCCCTGAATAACATCACAACATTTTGAAGAATGCTCTGTTCCCTTCACCAGGATAATGTGGGCAGAATTTGGGAAAGTTAGGATTAAAAAAAAGAAAAAAACAAAAAAACCCCTACATCTTACCTTCATTAAAAGCCTAGAGTTATGGGATTTCCTAACTTTCCAATAGCTGACTTTGTAAAATGCACATTTTATTTTTCATTGCTATAATTCAGTTTCACGTGCCTTGGGAATAGTGCAGTCTTTGCTAGCAACAAATATTTGGGGCAACTGAAAAGTGTTTGTACTACTATAAAAACAAATACCATGTATTAACTCATTAACTGGCAGGTGTATGCATATAAACAACATCTGGACAGTTTACATTTCTCTGGAGTACTGAACAGAGCTATAGCACAAATTAGAGGAGATGGGAAAAAAAGGTCTGAATGGGAAGGGAACGTAAAAAATTGAGCTCTCACAGACCTGTCCGTTACAAGGCTGAGTCAGCAATGCGGTGAAATATCCTGATTTGCAAATGGAAAGTCTTAAGAGTACCCAGTTACCCTAGTGAAAAGAATGAAGTGATTGCAGATGAAAAATCCTAGAACTATTAGCAAGTGCATGGCTGTGATGTGAGAATGTTGTATGAGCCAAATAGTTAGACAGCAGAAGCAGTAGAAAGGGAGACAGTAAAATCCAGACAGGTTTGTCATCAAGGACAATAATACTGCTGGCTTCACTGCAGCTGGGAACACATTCACACACATTTCTGAAGCCCCACATAGGGAAATGCAGGAAACACACAATCACAAACAAAAGAAAAACACTGGCTGGGCTATCACTTTAAAATGATGAATCATTTTGTCAGGAATTCCAACTGCTGCAAAACAGGGCAACTGCAGACCAAAGAAACATTAAAAAAATAGAAGAAAAATGTTGCAAAAGTAGACTAGACTTCCTAAACTGAAATAAAATCAGTAATACACTTTACAACTCGCAAGCTGTCTTGGCAAGAGCAGTCAAGGTGGGGTGGTGCTGAACAGATCCAGTGCAGAAGGAAACTTTTTTAAAAGTGAAATGTTGATTTGAATAATACGACCCAGTCATGGCATTTTATCTTATGCTAGAGCTGAGACTGATTCCCAAGGTGTACTCCCTGCACAAACCGTTTTTCTTTCTTATTAGCCACTTCTGGACAAGAGTTTATCAATGCATTAGTGCCACAGGTCTTTTAAACCATACCTTTAAATGTGGTATATTTAGGGGTTGTTAACTTACTGCATTGCTTGTCCAGCTGATACTACTTTGCATTAGCAGTCTTGCTGATCAATCATGAAAAAGTGGTTTGGTTTTAAAAATATTTTCTGAAAACCTCCTTCGGGCTTAACAGTCAACCTGCAAAAAAGTGTAGGGCTGTGCCTGGGGGGGACATTTGTGGGCTTGTCCCAGTTTTAATTGAAATGACTGCGTCATAGTTTGAGTTATATTCTGCAAATGCTGGAAGAGCCAAAACAGTATATTATCAGATGCAGATGTCAGTGGTTGAACCAAAAAAATAAGTAGGCAGAATTAGGCCGAGGTGGAGTGCACAAGCACTGAGCAAACTAACAGCTACTGCAAACGTAAGCAAGTGAGAACACATCCAAAACCTCCTAAACCAGAAAAGAAGTATTTAAAAAAGAGAAATTATTGTTTGCCTTCAGAGACATTCATCATCTTATGGTTTTTCTCCCCTTCCAGGAAAGAAAAATTGGTGGTGAGTGAGATCAGACATTTCCTTGATGCAACCCTATTTCTCTACAGAGAGCAAGGGGCTGATTTTTCACCTCAGACTAAAAGGGAGGGTTTTCTCTCTCCCTGTTTCCAAGCCTTCCTCTAGCCATTACTTTTTTCTTCTCTCAGGTCCACTGCTTCCTGCTTTTACCCTCTGCTCGATGTTTCACCTATTTCTCTTTTGCAGATCACAGGTGGCTTCTCCTTCCAGAAGCACACAGGTGTTCCACCTACCCATCCCCTCCTGTCCAGCTCACCCAGTTTCATCTTCTGGGTGAGCTGTGTTTTGAGCTATGCCTTCATTTCTTTCCCCTTTCTCCAGACAGAAGCATCACTACTGCTCCTGTGTCTGTAGGAGAACCTGTGAAGGTCGGTAACCGGTTGCATCAGCCTCAAACCTGTGTCATCCCAACACCCGCTATGCTCTCGTATTATATTCACAAGCACTAAATGGTGATATTTATATTTAACAGGCCCCTGTAAATTTCAAACTTGTATACATTCAGAATATAAATTATCATATTTCCTTCCTTCTTTTGGATAAGGTCCCATTTAATTGAAAAACAACTCTTTCCTATTGCTTTTTGTGATAACTTGCAAAATTCTCTATCGCCTCAGACACAATTTGATATTCCATGGCACAGGCTGGTTGAAAACATAATGACAGCACTATCAGTTCAAATTCTGTATTCATTTCTGTTACACCTAATTACATTTCTGTGATACTATGTTGGAGTTTTTCCTAGAAGTCCATGCTTTTTTTTCCCCCTAGGTGAATTACAATTAACATTAAAAAAATTACCAAATTAGTGCTACAAAATTCCTGATAAATTTTGTGTTTTCTGAGTCTCTATCAAAGAGAGTTGGGGTGTTCAGCCTGGAGAATAGAAAGCTCTGGGGAGACCCTATTGCAGCCTTTCAGTGTTTCAAGGGGCCTGTCAAAAAGATGGGGACAGACTTTTGAGCAGGGCCTGTTGGGACAGGACAAGGGGTGGTGGGTTTAAACTAAATGAGGGAGATTTAGACTGGAGAGAAGGAAGAGATTTTTGACACTGAGGGTGATGAGAGCCTGGCCCAGGTTTCCCAGAGAGGTGGTGGCTGCCCCATCCCTGGCACCATCCCAGGGGAGGTTGGCCAGGGCTCTGAGCACCCTGCTCTAGGTGCAGATGGCCCTGCTCCCTGCAGGGAGTTGGACTAGATGAGCTTGAAAGGTCCCCTCCCACCCAAACCAGGCTGTGATTCTGTGATTTCTATTCCATTTAGTTTTCTAACCCAGTGGTTAGACTTTAAAAGAGCATAAAAAATAATTTGCTTAAATAATCTGTTTTTTGTCAGATTAACTATCACTATCATTCATCAAATTCCATAAAAACTTAAGTTGTATTTTTCATTATATATGTTTTAGAAAGAAAGCTGGTCTTCATCCAGTGTATCACTTAAGCACAGGCTCAGCTTTAAAAGCCTGAACAGTCTCATTGAACTCAAACTGTGAGACTACTTAAGCTCAATGACATAGCGAGGAGCATCTGCTGGGAAATTTGTGCTTGTAACAGACGCTGTTTCAGCTCTGAAAACAACACCAAGGACTTGAGCCTGTAAGTCTTTCATGTTTTGAACTCCTCCCAAAGTCAGGGGAAATCTTTGTGAAGCAGGAAAGTGTAATTATTCATCTGCTGGAAGATGGCATATTATTCTATCACCTCCTAAAATAAAATTGATACCTTTACAAGTTTCTGTCTCAACAACTCTGAAAGCAGTAAAATATGTGCAGGAATTAAAGTTTCTTTTTTTCTTTCTCGGAGTCTCAAAATTTTGTCTGTAAAGTTTACAGAAAGTCAAGCATTAGGGAAATATTTTCTCCAGTACAGTGGTATCCCTCTTCCCACAGAATGTTTTTGTAAGGGAACACTCAGTGAATTATGTTAGTGGCAAACTACTAAAAATTCAAATGTCTCAATTTACTTTTCTTTTAGAAGGAAGTTTAACTGACAATAAACCAAAGCATTTTGCATTGCGAGTAATTGGCAATGCAACTTGTTGAGTTTCAGGTGAGCTGTTTGCATTCTGAATGGTCCGGAGAAGAGACTCTGGAATTGCACCCAGATGATATGAAAGCTCTGGTACCTCTCAATCACTGCTCAACAATTAGTTATTGCAGATATGAGAATAAGGAATTGTGCTGAAGGTGTTTACAAAAATAACTCTTCCCTTTCCTGATAGTGTTCCTGCTCTAGATGATAACGGTGAGGCAACAATCAGGTCATTCATAGAGTCAGAGTGTCATTCCGGTTGGGAGATGCCTTTCAGATCATCGAGCCCACCCGCTCCTCCAGCACTGCCAGGGCACCACTGACCCCTGTCCCTCAGCACCACAGCTCCACAGGGGGCTTGGAAACCCCTCCAGGGATCACAGGGACTCCCCCCCTGCCCTGGGCAGCCTGTTCACAACCTGGTATAACTGAGCATGTCTCTGGTCTCCAGTACAGCTATAGCAGGTTACATCAGCTGGCAGGATGACCCACAACTATGACATCACACTATCACAGGGGTTTTTTTGTTTTGTTTTGTTTTTTTTTCCTAGACAGTAGTTGGCCTCAAAGGCAGTAGTGTAACAAGATCCTTACAGAAGTTGGTTAGAGAATAATTTGTGTAAAAGCTGAGTCTCCTATTTCCAAGGGAAATTTTGCTTCTGCTTGGAAGAGCGAGAAGGTGCAGTCCTTCCCCAAAACCTGATTTTACTGTGATATTTTATATTGTAACTGTGGACACAGTTATTATTACCTTTATTAATATCCCCCCAATACTCATTTATACATCTTGCTTATGTGCAATAGATGGTAATTGCTTTTAGAAATGGCTTTTCCTGCTAAACACTTGATTTTAGCCTTCCTTGGGGGTTGGAACCTGGTGATCTTTAAGCTCCCTTCCAGCCCAAACCATTCTACGACTCCTCTTGAGAGGTTTCATACTCATATTTAGCACTGAGCACATGAGTCCAAAGTGCACCTGTATTCTGGCTCCAACATATTGGCTCAGAGCTGCTGCAGCCTGGGAACTGGTGCCTCAGCTCCACCTTAAGTCTCTGGGTGTGGTCCATTTGATGTGTTCTAAGCATTGCACTTGTGAAAGGTGCCAGGTCAGAGGCTGAACTCTTCTGTCTATTCACAAAATGGTAATAGCAACACAAGATTTATCACACATCTCAGCAAACAGTGCTGCACAGAAGGAGCCATGGCAACTCGGAGAAGGTCCTTCAACTGTTGGCTCATTCAGCTTGATCCAAAGAGGGAAGAGCCTCAGTTCTCCAGGTCGGACTGAGCAGTGCACTAATTTATTTGAGGCTAAACCTTTATAAACACTGAGCTATGCAGCTGTTTATTTTGACTAAGAGGAACAACAAGACAGCACTAGATTCCAGGCTACCCAAAACAATCATTTTTCATTATGTACAGATTACTGTATGGGAAGTTTAAATCACCTATGTCAAATATTTGGTGTAAGCTTATAAAACAGCGAGTGTTCAGACTGCCAAAGCATGCAGGAAGCCTGCCTTTTAAAATGAATTACTGGTAATACTCAGCAGCAACAGACCCAGCAGTTCCTTTCTGTCCTCCCTGGAGCAAGCAGGGTATTGATCCCCAACACCCTCACTGTCTCAGTCCCCCCTCTTTTTGATGTGTGGCATTTGGAAAAGCAGTAACTAACACTAGGTCAGAAGCAGAGAGCTGATTTCCTCTGATCATCCCTTCTGATGCTGCCCACAGGATGGAAATGCTTGTGGATGCACAATTATTGATAAGACGACTCGGCCTCCAGTGCCAATGTGCAGACACAACCTGTGTCCCCTGAAGTTCTACCTGACTCATGTTGACCGAGTTTATCTGACACTTGAATTGCTCTTACAGCCTCTGCTGGCCCTCTGCAGTACACGGGTTGAGAGCAAACTGAACTCAGGCTGTGGCTTGGGGTGCTCAGGTTGGTCATTAGGAATCAATTCATCCCCACAAGAGTAATGCAGCAGTGGTAGAGGTTACCCAGAGAAGTCAGGGTGTAGCCCACCCTCGGAGATTTTCAGCAGCTGGCTGGAAAAAGTCACACTTGACTTGATCTTGGGCTGATGATAGTCCTGTTTCCAAGTGAGAAGCTACACTAGAAAACATCCATGAATTCCTCCCAAACAACATGAAATATTTGCCCTTTTTGCTACATTCGTAGGATTACTGACATTAACACTCTGGAAAAGAAAAGCAGTTGTTAAATCTGTTTAAACTGAACAAAAGTCCTTTTTTAGTGACTAACAAAACCAGAGAATGAATATAGATTTTAATACTGGTATATTAAATGAAAATATACATGGCCTTAGAGAGCTACAATGGGATTGTCTCCCTCCTCACCAGCCTGCAGAGGTTTGCACATACGGTCGCCCACTTCGCATTGCTTGGAAACTTGATCACAATATTTGCAAAAAGTGATTTGTGTTTTGGGATGGTAATTCATTTTTTAGAAACTTTCTTTTTATTGACTGCTAGAGATGGGCTGAAGCCAGTTGCGTCTGAAATGAAACCAAATGCCTCCTGAGCAGATGGCCTACCATGTTCAGTCAAAGTGCTAGCTGGAAATGTGATGTATTCTTCACTAATAAAGAACCTTGAGGACTATCCTCTCTGTTTATCATCAGCCTCTGAACGTGCGCCGTTCCCTTATTCTCATAGCACTGCTGCAGAGGAGAAACCAGGAGAATAGAATCATAGACTGGGTTGGGCTGGAAGGGACCTTTCAAGGTCATCTGGTCCAACTCCCTGCAGGGATCAGGGACATCTGCAGCTAGAGCAGGGTGCTCAGAGCCCTGGCCAACCTCCCCTGGGATGGTGCCAGGGATGGGGCAG
>JANHGN010005377.1:8993-39478 GCA_024605025.1 Megaceryle maxima | reverse complement strand
TCAGAGCCCCGGCCAACCTCCCCTGGGATGGTGCCAGGGATGGGGCAGCCACCACCTCTCTGGGCAGCCTGGGACAGCCTCTCACCACCCTCGGGGTAAAAAACTTCTTCCTTCTCTCCAGTCTCAATCTCCCTCTTTTAGTTTAAACCCATCACCCCTCGTCCAGTCCCAACAGGCCCTGCTCACAAGTCTGTCCCCATCTTTCTGACAGGCCCCTTGAGGTAATGAAAGACCACAAGAAGGTGTCCTTAGGAACAGCACTAAGATTTGAACGTCACACCATATTTATATTTTTGTTCCATATTACTAACATTAGCTTTGGGTGGCTGTTATTTTCACTAATATATAGCAGTGCAAATACTCCTAAGGGTCAGTTGATATTCCGGTTCATATACCTAATATCTCTAAATTGAAACCACACTAAATGAACAATTTGATAACATAGATTCACAGAATGGTTTTGTTTGGAAGGGCCCTTTCATATCATCGAGTCCACCCACTGCCCCAGCACTGCCAGGGCACCACTGACCCCTGGCCCTCAGCACCACAGCTCCACGGGGGGCTTGGAAACCCCTCCAGGGATCACAGGGACTCCACCCCTCCCCATGGCAGTTGAAATTGTCACCCACAATGCCAAATGTTATCACCCACACACAGTGATTTAGTAAAATGCTTGAGAAACAATGTGCTTGAATTGCTCACAAAGAAAAATCCATTGTTAAAAAAAAGACTGCAAGCCATTTACAATTCTTTGACCAAAAATTTGCAAACAATACCAGTTGCTTTAAGCATTTTCATGTTTTCAGGTCTGCATTCAAGCACGTGAATTGCCTTAAGCTTGTCTAATGAATATATTTTAAATGTGCAAAGGTGAATATGTAGATGTCTACAAGTAAGTTAGGTACTTCAACTCCTGTTATGGGTCAACAGTTACCCTCCAATAGACAGAACCATCATCTGCTCTGGGCTCCACACAGCGCAGCTCTCCAGTGAGCAACAAAGGGAGCCAGGTGCCTAAAGCAGAAGTAAACACCTACAAAAGAAGCCAAAGTTTAAGGTGTCTTGATAAAGGAGCTGAATCCCACCCTAGCTGATTGCCAGCAGCTCTTTCTCCTCCAAATTCCCACTGTTTTTCTGCTCCCCAAGCTCCTACACATCTTAATTCCTTGTTTTGTCTCATATGTTCAAAACATATGTTCAAAATCTGTTCTTTAAGGACAACCTTTGTCCATACCTGGTCTAACTGCTGCTGCAATAGGACCACCACCTCCTCCTGATGTTTCAGCTTGGCACAAATCATTTACCATCTCACCTTGGTTTCATAAGTGACATTCAAACAGGTTGGTTTGTTTTTCTGACGGAGGGAGTTTTGTCATGAAATTAGAGTGAATTTGTCATGACTGGTTAGTGTTGAAGCTGTCCATTTCTAAACAAACCCTGCCTGCAGCTGATTTTTAAAAGCCTTTAAAATAAAAGGGAGCTGTGGAAGGTTAATCCAACTCCTGATTTCTCTGAAAGGTTTTCTCCAATAGCAGCTTGTGACCATGTCTATCCAAAGAGCGCGGCAACAATAAAACACCCAAGGTGAAGAGCACATGCACAATGCACAAATCACAATGAGAACACCGAAGAACCCTCACAGTCCCCCAGATGCCTATCTCAGAGCAAAGAGGAGACCAGCTTCACATGCAACAAAAGCCTAGGCTGTATCCTGAGCTTCACCACACTGCTTTAAATCTGGAGGGATTTCATTTACTCCAGCCTGAGATCAGGATCTGCCCCGTATGATCAATACAGCAGGCACAGTGACCTAAACCTTCTGGAAATAAATAAATACTGTCAGAAACAGTCCTCTTGCAGGGAAACAGAGAAAACCACCTGACTTTAAACAGACTTTTGAAAAACACAGCTCTTACAAAATCTCTCGGGAGCAGGAGTTCTTTCAGTCTCCCGAGGCATAGCAAACAAAGCAAGGTAAGTTATCTTGACACCGAGTCCTCGAGCAGCAGATCTTTTGGGGGATGAACAAAGTGCTCTGCAGAGCCAGCCTGGCTCAGAGTCATCTGTATCCTTGAAAAGTACAGCTGGGGTTAGGGAAACTGCAGAGAACACTTCTGGTACACAGACATGCTTCTCCAAGCAAAGGAATCATCACCACTTCAGTTTCAGGGTATTTTTAGTGGTCCTTCCTCCTAAGGATGGTTTCTCTCATAGCCCATTGATTTGCATGGAGCTTATGGTGACATTTAGGAGGTTAACTTTTTTCAAGTATGTATCTCAAGAAAAAAATTCCATGCATTTCAAGAATTTTTCCTTAATACACTAGCCCTGGATGAGTTATATTCAACCACACAGAAATAGATGTTTAAGTCCCCCCATTCCCCCCCAGGAGAAGGTCAGAGTAATAATTTCCCAAACGGATCAATAAAATTTCTCAGAAGCCCTGACAAGCCTGTGCTAAGTGACTGGAAACAGGAAAAAAATCTTTCCCATGATGAGTCAGTAGGATTTTGAGGGGTGGGTGTTCTTGGCTCAGATGAGGACACTTATTTGTCCTTCCTGCTGTAATCCATGTTTACAAGTAGCACATCAGCGCAGTTTTGCCCCAAAGCTCTCCAAATTTGATTGATTTTTTTTTTTATTTTATTTTTTTATTTATAGAAGATTAACTATTGCTATACATACTGGAGAGTGGATGGCTTATGCTTTTCATTCCCACATGCTGGCAACAGAGGCATTGCCCTGCTTTCTGGAAGAAGCATGTGACCTGGAAAGGAGAAGAGACACAAGGAGCTGTGTCCCCACCAGTATGTTCAGGCTGGAAGTTCTGAAAGAAGCAATTCTACATCTAACATTTCATCTGTTTATTTACTACATGGTGGAGCCTGGTTTTCTCAGTTGGTTATTAAACAAAACAGCTGCCTTCTACACATCTGTTTACCAAAACATATTAGCAGATTGTGCAATGAAAGAGGAGGGAAGCTTATTTTAATTTGAAATGAGATAGTGGGGCAATCTTAGCCCAGGATCTGATCCCAAGTCTTTAGTATGCTCTGGGAAAGTGGTGAGCAAGTAATCATGGAATCAGAATCATTTTAGTTGGAAAAGACATTTAAGGTCATTGAGCACAACTGCTCCCCCAGCACTGCCAGGGCACCACTGACCCCTGGCCCTCAGCACCACGGGGGGCTTGGAAACCCCTCCAGGGATCACAGGGACTCCACCCCTGCCCTGGACAGCCCTGGACAACCCTTCCAGGGATGACATTTTTTCCAATATCCAATCTAAACCTTCCCTGGTGCAACTTGAAGGAATCTCCTCTTGTCCCATCACCCACACTTAAACCTGGTGTCCCTGAAATACCTGCAAGAATCCAATCCTGCACTAGGAAGAACATTGCAGTCAATGTTTTAATTCAGTCCTGTGGTGGTTGTGTGCTAGATAAGCAGCAGAAGCAGAACAATCAGCCTTAAGGCAGCAGGAGCCATCCCTCTCTCACCTGAGCAGTGACCATAGCCAAGTGTTGACCACCACATGACAGCAACACTCAGACCTGACTTCCCAACCTAAACTGGCCACAGCAACACCAGCCAGCTCTGCATCCAGGAGAGGAGAGCAAATGATGGTGAATATTCAAGGGTTTCCAAGAGAAAGCTTCCACTTTATTGGAAAGTGCAGCAGCTCCAAGTTCCAGCATCTGTTTTTATGCTTTAAATTACCCCGAGTAGTTTCTTCATTTTCCAAAATTGCACTTCCTTAAAGCGCGTCCTATTACACTGCCCCATTTTACTGTGCATTAAACATCTGGTAGCAACAGCCTAAACAACAAAAAAGCATGATTACGCTGTCAGACTTAATAATTCAGAAATATTAACCAGCTCTTATGCTATCAAGAGTTTTTCATGTGAAATTGGCCCTTGATGTGTATTTTGCACTTAAGAGACTTTGCACACACCGGCGTAAGATAACAGTGTTCAATCTTTCATGTAACTAACAGAGTTAATTTGCCTAAATGAAATCACTTTATCAGCAATACTCTTGCCCTGCAAAAACCAAGGGATTAGTGTAGTTTGTTAAAACATACCAAACTGCGATCGGGAAAACGGGGGCGGGAGGCTCTTCTCCTGCGCGATAATAGATTAGGAAAGCTATTTAGCCTTAAGCAAACTTGAGAGCTATGGAGGATGAACCATGTGGAAGGAGACCATAAAGCTCCTTGCCTGTTCAGTAACCAAATGACTGCTGCTTAGTTAGCTGTAAGCTTCAGTTTGAGACCTTTTGCTCCCATATTTAATTAAAACATCATTGTCATCTTCTGTGAGTACTGAGCTGTAATACTGCAGGCCTATTCAAGATCTGTTTCTTAATTGGTCTTAAATAGGTTAATTGCAATTCAAAGAACAAGTCATTACCAGTGGGATGCAAGTGTATGATGCAATGGGACAGAGCATGAGCTATTGGCTGGAATGCTTGATGAACAGCATCGCTATTATTTTAAGGTTATGGTTGGAAATGCTTTTATTACACAGATTTCTGGAGTGTCCTTTGCCAGCCACCTCCTCCTTCCTACCTCTGCTCTGGGGGATCTACCCCTGCAGATCTTACAAGCTTCACATCCACTGCTTGCGTGTCTTGGAGCTCACAGAAGGGTTGGGCACCTTTAGTGAATGGGTCAACACCAGCAATGGGGTTTAAGAGACTTTTCTTCACCTTAGTCATCAGCTGCAGTCTCAAGACAACAAAACTGATCCAGTTCTGAGTATCTGTAAAGTCTCACTGCCTAAAGAAACCAGCTCTTGAATCCTTCCTGGCATCCTCAGGGTGTCTGCAAGCACGGTATGAACAGGTTCCCAAGCTTTAAAGACACTGTCATATTATTACAAATCCTTTCGTAATCAAAACATTTCAACATGATACTGCAAGCATTTTGTAACTTGTCTAGTATCACTTGTGTAACTCTAACTTTGTTTCCCAGATATACTAAACAGATACTATTAATATATTAACACTTCTGTGTGGTGGGCTCTGGGTCATCAGACCTGCAGGTAATCTCCTTAAATAGGGTTGTATATGGAAAACATATAGTTATGTAATCCTCCAAAAGTCAAAGTGATTTAGGCATTCAACTAGGTAGATACAGATTTGCTATGAATGTTTTAAGGAAAGTTGCATTTTTAATCCTTTTACTGGTTTCAAGTCATGTCAGGCACATAGTAACCCCTGGAAACTGAAGGGAGGATAATGTAAAGCTCTTCAATAGGCAGTGAGTCTGTGGTCTTCCCCAGGTAACCTGGAGCACCAGGGGCTGGCATGTTCCTTGGCATAAGGAAAAAAAACTGAAAGAAAAAGCTGACCAACTTGCCTGACACTTCCCTTCATCTTCACTCACACTGCTTCAGCCTATAGGTCCTGGTGAATTTGCACCCCCTGCCCACCCTACAGTCCCTTGGAAACACAGAATCCCAGCACGGTGGGGGTTGGAAGGGCCCTCTGGAGATGCTCTGGTGCCACCCCCCTGCTCCACCCAGCAGGGTCACCCAGAGCAGGGGGCCCAGCAGCGCAGGGTCCAGGCGGGTTGGGAATCTCTCCAGAGAAGGAGACTCCACAACCTCTCTGGGCAGCCTGGCGCAGGCTCCCACACCCTCACACTAAAGAGGTTTCTCCTCCTGTTCAGATGGAACCTCCTGGATTCCAGTTGGTGCCCCTTGTCCTGTCACTGGGCACCACTGACCAGAGTCTGGCCTCATCCTCTTGTGCCATGGAGGCCCTTTAGCTATTGATCAGATCAGTCTTTTCTCAGTCTTCTCTTCTCCAGCTGAACAGCCCCAAGGCTCTCAGCCTTTTCTCAGCACAGAGATGCTCCAGTCCATTTTTGTAGCCTCTGCTGGACTCTCTCCAGTAGTTCCTTGTCTCTCAGACTGGATAACCCAGAACTTGACCCAATACTCCAGATATGGCCACACTAGGGCAGAGGAGAACCTCCCTTGACCTGCTGGGTGCACTCTAAATGCACCCCAGGAGACCTTTGGCCTTTTTGGTCCCAGGGGCACATCACTGGCTCACGGTGAACTTATCCCCCAGGACTCCCAGGTCCTTCTCTACAGAGCTGCTTCCCATCAGGTCAGCCCCTCACCTGTACTGGTGCCTAAGCACAACAATATTTCTTCTGTACATCTCAGGGTTTTACTCTGCTGCCAGAAGTCCTGGCACTCTACAAAGGCATTCGCCATAGCAAAGCCCACAGCGGGACTCAGGGAATCTCCAGCACATCTAAAGCCAAAAACTCTGCTGGGGTGTGGATTTCTCAGATAAGAATTTGAGATGGAGAGAGGAAGGTGTTCAAATTATGCATTGTGATTTCTAGTGCTGAAAGGCTTTCTCATGGCTTTTGCAACATTTCCTAAAGCTGTTTTCCTCTGGGCTGTTGTTCCTGAGCCAGATGCTCTGAGCAGAGAACACCGTGTCCCCAGCTTCACTCTTAGCTTTGTGGTCAGCGTAGTCTCCAAAGAGCTTAGCTGTCAGCAGGATTCATAGATGCAAATTTGATGCAACTGGGGGCTAAACCATGAATTATTTTCAAAATTAGGACAAAGGTCTTAGCTAGCATTGAAAAATTATATCAAGGCAGTAGAGGACTTGAGTGCAAATCCGTGTTTAGGAAGTCCCCATCTCCTGCTATCCTGGCTGGTACTTTGCTGGCTGGTGCAAGCTCTAGACAATGCAGTTTGCTGTCAAGATCAGCTAAATTTGTATTCTTTCCCTTATTCTTGCCTTTGGCATAATAATTACCTGAAGAGCTTGTTTTCAAGGAGGCACAAAAAAGCACACTCACCACTCCTGAGCAGACACCCCGAGCACACAGGCAGTGGCCCCAGAGCAGGTGGATGGCAAAATGCAGGTTATTTTTTTAGGCCTTTGCAAACCCAAAAAAATGAAGACTCGAAGCATGTCACGTAGGTCACCGAACAGCTGTTAGACCATCGGCACTCTCAGCCTGCATTCAAATCAGTGAGCTAGAGGTAAAAGAACAGATTTTCAGGTACTGGATGTTCTCCTTCAACTGCTTTTGTTAATGAAATTTTTTCAGCTTGGAAAAAGTGACAGCACATTCTGAGTGGGATTCATTCAACCAGGTTAAGGTGTCTACAGAGGAGACTCTACACACCCCGACCCCCGTGTTAGCAGCAGAGAGAGATACTCCTCCAAGGTGTGATCCATCCCATCCTAAAGCAGGTACCTAAACCAGGTCACATTCTCCTTCTCTCTGTTCACCACTGAAGAAGCCAAGGGAAACAATCTCAGATATAGTGATCAGTCACTGAAGACATCCAAAGTTTGAGATCATATGCCCTTTATGTTGAGAAAGTCACAACAAGGACCAGATTTTTTTATATATTACTGTTCAGGAAAACACTAGGCACCAAAACCCAAAGTCTTCACTGACTCATCAGGGTCTTTACAGGTCCGTTTAGCTGACAACAGTCATTCCTGTGGGCAGTATCAGGACTGAAAAAGTCTCAGTCTCAAACTTTTCAGAAGGTGCAGGCAAGCTATCTTCAGTCTAGAGTCTCTGCAGTGGGAGGATCCACAATCTCTGACACTGTCATCAAAAGAAGTGATAAAAATCACTGCTGACCACTACCCACCAGGTTCATGCCATAGTTTGCGGGTAGAGGTAACATCTGCCACCAGAACAGCTGAAGTCACTGAGAAAGCTACAAGCCTTTAGACATACAGACCTCTTCTCAGCTCTAAAATAGCCTGCTTTTTCCAACAGAGACGGGCAACTTCTCAGCTACAAGAAGCAAGGAACATTCGCCTGGTTGCATATTGCCAACTAATACAAGGCCACATTAGTGGTACCTCATTCTCTGGATAGCCTTCCTTGTATCAGTTGGTCATTTGTGGAACACAGTCCTTGTTAGTCAAGCCTGTGAGACTATTCAGCTCTTGATGATAAACACCACCACTACTTGATGATATACAAAACCTTAGTCACTTTTGGACACATCTCTATCTATGTGAAGATCTTTATATTTTTTTCCCCACACTTGTGTTCATATTTAATCAATTTTTGTTATCCTCCCCGACAGAGATGATCGAAACCTACATTCCAGCTTGATAAACATCTCTTCAAAAGGTCCTGAGACTGATGTACCACGACAGAAAGCAAATCCTTACTCTTGAAATCTAAACACGCTTCTCGTCCAGTTCATCCACCTACAGTAAGAACTAACAAAAGAAGGTTTAATCTGGGCTTTTAAATCATTTCTGCTACGCGTGGGATTTCACTCTTTCTAGACCAACAAATTATTTCCCTCTTAATATTTGAAATAGTAAATATTTGGAAAAATACCCAAACAAATAAGTGTATCTTTCCCTGCAGAAATCCAAAGGTACTTGTCCCCATTGCCAGTCTTGATTTAGTAGATGTGGACTGTTGTATTTACCTTCTGACAAGGCATCTTTATACTTTCACTTACTCTTTCCATTCATCCCAGTTATTCCAAGTGTTGGTAAACATTCCAGATATTGGTAAACAGAAGTAAAATTGTAGCATCTTCTATATTCTGTCTTGTATTACCTAAAGCTGTAATTTTACAAAGCAATTACTTTCCTGTTGCTTTACAGATTCCCTGCATTTCTGAATGACTGCATATATAATCACTGTAACGCAGAAACAAACCTATGTGCACCAGGACATAAGTTGTCCTGAAGGACTGGGGAAGAACCGGGGGAAAAGACTCAGCAAGTTAGGAAAGGTCATTAGGAACAAAAGCCCTTTGCAGGAAACACTCTTCTGGTGAGGTGTCCAAAGAAGGGGGAAAAAACAAAAACCCTTGAAGTATGAATTCTAGCACTGTAAATGTAAATACTAACAAAATACTGATAAAGAATTTGATGAAAGCACCTAAACAATAACAAGAATGTTTTTCACAGCAGAGAAGAAATTGCATGAAATAACATTTGAGGTCTAAGAAATTACATGTGAAGAGAGCAGTCAAAGGTCACAAAGTTGTAGCAGAAAAGCTGGATGAATTCCCTGTGCTGACAGTTGCTCTAGTGGAAGACACACAGGTTCCTGTCCGGGAACTTCTCCTTACAGGGAGCAAGTTGTATCAAGAATCAATTGGGTGTCACAGTGAGGGGAAGGTACCACGAGGCAAGAGCTTTGTGGAGGTGTGGGCTGGAACCTCTGCTGTCCAAATCGGAAATTATCTGGAAAGAGGAATGGCAAAGTTACCGTTTGTGGTAAGAAATGAGTACAAAGAGTTACAAAAGGATCTTGTAGGACTGAATGACTAAGAATAATATAGGAAATGTAACATCCATAAGTGCCAAATAACGCACAGAGTAAAAACAGTTGTAAAATAGTCGCACACAGTGATGTGCTCTAATTTAGCTGTTACCACTCAAAGAAATCTTGACTCACTGTGGGTATGAAAATGTCAGCTCAAAACTCAGAGGCAATAAAAAACCCTAAACAGATTGTTAGAAATTATTGGGAAAGGAATCAAAAACAAAACAGAAAGATCATTATTCCTGGTGTGTCCCATGAGCCCTGCATGCGGCACCGGTCCCCTCTGTATCCGGAAGGATACGGCAGAAAGTGTGAAAATGGTGATCAGAAGAACAGAGAAAAGCTTCCTTTCTCAACAGGGATTAAATCGATTCAACTCCTCTCTGTCTGGTAAAGGAATGGTTGAGGGCAAGTCTGTAAAGTCACAAACAGCACGGAGATGGAGAAAAGGGAACAACTCGTAACTCTAACAAAAAAAAAAAAATCAGAGGAAATTACATTCTCAAGCAGAAAAATAAAGCTCTTTTTTTTTTTTTCCACATGGTAAATAAATCATATAACTCATGTCTGAAGGATATCATAGAATATACACATGGGTGTGAAAAGGCTGTTTAAATGGAGAGATCTGACTGGCATGTCCAGCCCACAAAGCCCCGAAGATCACACAAGTAAGTGCTCAAGACTGCACAACACCGGGGATTTGGGGGAGCGTTGCTGTGCACGCTTTACCAGTGTCATATTTATTATCAAAAAAATAAATCAGATATTGGATACAGGAAAACCGTGGCCTGATCCACTAGAAGAAGTGCCAAGTCCAATACATCCTGGAAGCTTTCTAGGCCTTCACCATCACTGGTTTGTCAGTTGGTGCCTGGTTGATAGACAGGTGCCCAGCATTGACAGGGGACTTCTCTAAGAAACAGCACTGCCTTTGTGTGTCACACAGCATCACTTGGTGACATTAAATAAGAGGATTTATGAAGAGAAAGAGATTCAGTGGGAGGTTACTGGCCTCATTTGTGAGGTTGAAGGGAGGTTAAGAACCCTCAGACATTTCAGAGAAGACTTTTCTTTCTCTTTCTTAACACAGATCCAGTAAATCCTGCCATAGGCTCCCCATCTTCACCTCTCGATAACAATACAATTTAATCGATACAAACACCTCTTTGTGGTCTCCCTCACGATGAGCATTCCTCATTGCAGACAAACATTTTTGCTCGTTTCTGGTCATAGCGGCGTTTTAACTCTCACCTCACGCTCAGTACAGCTGCTTACAGCAGGAACAGCAAAAACAACGGTTGCAGAAAACATTATGCTTTAAGAAATTAAACTCACATAACACCAAAGCCTTCTCGAGCAATAATTTTGCTCTGTCCCTATATTT
The DNA here is from genome assembly GCA_024605025.1 of Megaceryle maxima. Taxonomy (NCBI): domain Eukaryota; kingdom Metazoa; phylum Chordata; class Aves; order Coraciiformes; family Cerylidae; genus Megaceryle; species Megaceryle maxima. The sequence continues at coordinate 28,793 of JANHGN010005377.1, read as the reverse complement.
GGGGGTCTTTGTGCCATGTTATTTCCTACATCTGGGCCTTGGCAGGTGGAGAGGTGCACTTAACTTCCTCCAGCTCCGTGCCATTACGCTGTATTTGTTTTCACTGTTTGCACAGATGTAACTGTAAAAACTTGACTCTAATGAGAGCTGTGAGAGCTTGGGAAAACCCACCTGGAAAACCAGCTTGTTTTTAGTATATTTTGTTTGGAAAAGCTCAAGCTTGTCAGCTTAGGGAGGGTTTAAATAAAGCCAGCAGAGAGTTCTAAATGAGGGAGAGGGGAAAGGGGCACGAAGTAGAAGCACAAAATCATAACAAAAAGCCTAGATGACAAACAGTCAAAAAGTCCCGTGATGAGGTGGTGGATTGGGGAGGGGACATTTCTTGCTGTTTGATTTGGAACAGCAAATATTCCCAGCACCCTAACCATCTTGATATTATTTTCATTCCCATGGATCCGCATGCTTCCCAAGTGGAGCAGGGGCCAACACTTCAAAACAGAGCTGGATGCCAAATGATAATGAATAAAAGGGAAGATTTCCCAGTAACTTAGAAAACTCTGAAGGCTGAAAAATAGAAGCACTAACACTTCCCCCCTTCTTTGGAAAATAAAGTGCATTTTAAGATGAAAGCTACAAAGCAAGAGTCTACCTTCCATTTTTACATAGGTTACTCTATTTTTAAATAAAAATTCCGATTTTAGTTTGTGGAGGGTGTGAGTAGACAGACAAAGGCTGGGGACAAAAACGGGAGACCCAAAACTTCAGTAATTTTAGCCCTTGAGGGAAGAGCAAACTAATGATTTGCAATACAGAATTAGCCCAACGCAGGTATGGTACACACATAGAGAAAGGGATCAATGTCCCAACTAATACTGATAATGGAAAAAAATTCAAAATAAGGAAAGAGGATTTGTGGGGTTTTTTTATCTTAAGTAGTTAGAACTGATAATCTGAAGGATTCCTTGGGTTTTTACAAGGCATGAAGTATTCTGTGTTGCCCTCTGAGTAGGTCATTCATAGCTGGATTATTTCTTAAGTGTTTGAGAACTTGAATTTCTGCCCATGATTTGAGTAAATGTTGTTGCAGGAGGAACTCTGTTACATACCCGACTACAGCGAGTAAAAAACCAACCAAACCAACAACAGCCATAGCTAGAGGCCAAGCCCTGATGCAGTATAAATGGAGGCAATTCCTCTGATTGAAGTTTTGCTAAACCAGTCTGGACCTAGCTATCTGCAAAGGTTTTCTATCCAAGTACATAACCTGAATTTAAGAACTAGGCAATCTTATTTCTTTTCCATCCTTATATATCTGAAGCTTCAAGATGTGTTTTCTGCAAGAGGGCACAAACTAAGCCATAAAGTCACATCAACCTGTTCATAAATTCACCTCCTCTGATAATCTGATCCACCCTGAAAGCCTCGGTCTTGTCAGCAGCCCTTCTGGGGACAACCCCCCTGACTTCTTAATATTATGTAAGACTTGGCATACTTAGAAAGCCATGAGCAGCCAGGAAAGTGGGATGGTTACCTAGATCCTATATCAGAAGGGAGCAAGAGGAACTCGAGGCCTGGCCAGAGTGAAACTCAGAAGTAAAGAGACAGCCTAAGTCAGATACAACTTGGACAATGTACAAGCCATGCTCACAGAAGAGTTACAATGGGCCAAGTGAATTTATTACTGCTTCCCTAGGACTTGGCAGGACAGACTGTATTGACACGAACCTGCTACTTGGTCAAGTAACAGTAGGGAAATAAATATAAACAATTACTTAGTGCAGCTTGACTCACCTTGTTCTTCAATTGTACAAACCAAGGATGGAATTTAGGGGAAACTGGTCTATAGTATCATGATTGGCTTTCTGCATCATTTCAGTGAAGAATAATTCCACTGCCGTTAGTTGAATTGTGCACAAGTTTCTCTGTGTTAACAGAACCCAACTCATGCACTTCACCAGCATAATCCACATTTTCAGTGATGTGGTTTGGTATAACCCACTATAACGCGAGTCCTGTAGCTGTTCTGGAGTACACACCAAATTTAATCCACGTGCTGCTGAAGAGATCTTATTGGGCATTAAAGAATGTATTCTGCAACAAAACATTTACATTAGGAATCACAACATTAGGGGTTGGAAGGGACCTTGAAAGAACACCTAGTCCAACCCCCCTGCTAGAGCAGGATCACCTAGATAATCATCAGCAGGTGATGATGAAATGAGTCATCAGCAAACAAATCTGCTTTACTACATCACTGAGTTCAATATAATACCACGCAACATTACCAGCAATAACCATCCTCCTGCTACCAGTAAGGGCAGAAAACTCTTCGGTCATCTCCTCAGAGAATCATTCACTGATCAGAGGCATTTCCTTCCACCCAATTTCTCTGTTGCTGTCAAAGACACGTATTTCTAAAGCTTTATTTCTAGAGAGCCATTAAGTGATTCAAACCCGAGGAGAGGAAAGGCGGCAGTTGGTAGACCAGCATAAATCACAACCGAAACCATCCTGGTGGTGTAACACCGCCAGACATCGAGCGGTTTGCGAGGCTTTGTAGCATCCTGCTCAGTACTTAAAGGGTATTCAACCTGATCTGCCTTTCTTGATAGCTGATATTATTTGACATTTTAACAAGGTTCTGTATTTGCAGAAGCATCTTATGGCACCACTTTCAACATCAGAGTCGATCACAAAAAACATTTTAACTGTTTTGCAAACAAACTTTCTTCCAGTTAATAATTAAACAGAGGAACAGCTTGCGGTATATGCTTGGAACTAATTTTACTATATATAGTTGGAAATGACAAGAGCACATGAAGATGTGACTGAAGCCTGGTAGCATTTAAATACTCAGTACTTCCTCTGTTACCTTGACTAGTGTAAAGTTGGTTCCCAAGGTAAAAACTAAGTGGTCTGCTGGCATATGGTATAACCTCCATTTGAGCGCTAAAAGCTGGATACTGTTTTTGTGAAACAGATGTTGTTGAGTGCAGCAATGCACAACTGACTCCATCTAACAGCTGGGAATCCTTCGTGACCCATATAGCTAGAAATAAACATGGTCCTAGGCTTGGCAAAAGTGTAAGGAAGCAAATTTTCATTTGTTAAGGGCTTATCAAAATGAAGAATAAATGTTTTTAGCCATAAACTGATTTTATTCACAGGAGTAATCTTTCCAGCAGCTTATGCGATGGCCTCATAATATTACCGGCACCCTTTGCCAGCTGAAGGCTGCAGTTCCACTGACATATAGTGCAGATGGAAAATAAACATCTGCCTCAATCAAGAGAGAAGACCAAAGACAAGGTTGACGAATATTATCTGGCATGACTATCTTTGCAGGAAAGCATATAAATGCTACAGGACCAAAACCACTGGCATCGTCTGGTGTTGTCCTTATGTGGTTACTGACCATGAAGAGAGATGATTAGTATGCGCTCTCCAAGGAGGAGTAGTGCAGATGCTCAGGATGATATGATTCCAACTCACTAGTATGTGTTTTGCCGTAGCCATACAGTGCTAGCAACAGAGCAGTTGGAAATATTTTTCTTTTTCCCTCAGTGTTTCAATGACATTTTGTATCCTCAAATGTACTTCTTTTCTGGGGCGACAGAGAGAGGAGGTTTAGCAGCAATTATGCTGTTAAACAGCATTAAAAAATGGATCTAGTGGCAATTTTCAGCACATTTTTCTTCAACTGCTTTAGGGAAAAAAAAAAAAAGGTTCTGTCCTGCTTTAAACACAGTCGGTTGGTAGAGAAGGAATTAAATGCAGAGATGACTGCATTGACAGCAAACTATTCAGCTGATTCCCATTTTGCCCTTGGTATTGGGAGCAGCACCCATTTAAAGTAGCTGTCCATCCAACACACGTGTGAGTACCTACTCAGAGCTGGTGCAGAGCTCCTCTGCTCCTCCCACAAGGATTACACAATGCAGGATGGGTGCAGCTTCTCACATTGCTTTTTGAAGAGGATTTCTTTGTCAGATTAGACTAGAAATCTTACCAGTTTCTGGTCATTTCCATGGTCTCATAATTAGTTTTTGACTACACAAGTTCTGACTCCCCCTCCTCGCCCGAGAGGGAGTTAGGAGGGACTTACTGTTGTTTAGTCTCGGTGTTTTTGACCTGGTAAGAATGACATACATGATGTGTACTACCTAAATTGATGAGAAATTCATTACAGATGGAAAACAATTTTAGCATAAGGATGCATGTATAAATTTGAAAGTAGGAGATCTCAAATCCAACCAAATCCTGGAGAGCTAGAGGCAATGTGCCCAGCAGAGAAAGATAAAATGATCTGCAGTGCAAGGCAGAGGAACACAGGCACCCATTTCCAGGTTGTTTGTGTTTAGTTCATATCTGGGGCTAATCTCCAGCAGGTCTCTATCACATGGTGACCCCTTCCCAGCAGAGAAGGGGGGGGGGGGGTCAGGAAAAGCAGAGTGGACCCACAGGTTGAGATGGAAACAGATTTAATGAAACAACCAAATTAACACCAATATAAAGTCGTACTCACCCCAGTGGATGTGCAGTGGTCACAACAAACAGGGAAACATCCTCAGGGGGGAGAGAAGGAAGAGGAGCAGAGACCAAAGGAGTTCAAGCAAGAGCCTCCCCCCTCAGCAAAGTTCCCCCTTTCTACTGAGCATGACATTTCTGGGATGGGACACACCTGGAGCTAACTGGGGGCAGCTGCCCTGGCTGACTCCAACCTGCTAATGGCCTGCAGACCAGGGCTGGCCCAGGAGTCTGTCCCAGTGGAACCAGGACACAGGTGAAGGCTGAAGTTGTATTGACAACACTTTAGTTGCATATTAAGTCCAAAAATCACAACTCACAGTCATCTGTTGGACACGGTCTTGGGGGGGTTGTCCACGTGAACCACATCAATGCAGCTATTCCTGTTTGTCCCTGAGATCCATTAAGGTTTGGGCTTGGGTTTCTTAGGTGCTGCAGTAGGCAGGCGAGGATGTTGAAGCTGCTTTTATTAAATATCCATAAAACAAGCACAAGCAGTTGGAATGGGCATCAAACACCATCTGAGTCTGAGGCAACAACATCATCTCCAATGACCTAGATGAATATTTCTGTTAGAAGGACCTCCTTTAGCAATGTCCCACATTATCTGCTCTGCTTGCACCCGACTAAGATGAGGGAGCTCCTTGAAGGGTCTTAGGGTTTGACTACAATCAGAGCTACCAGTTCTGGAGAGACTTTTAAACTCAGCTTTGCTGTTTCTCAGGCACAGCACAAGTCTCATGGTATTAGATGGTGCTTCCTTTAAGATCCAGACCTTGGAGCTACAGGAGAAGCTCAAAAATAATAATTTGCTTTGTAGAAATCAACTAAAAAGTGAGGTGTCAAAGTCCAGAAATCAGAAGAATCCAGCACATGCAATCTGAGTGTTTACAACAACCTCCTGGTGGTCACATCTGCTTTGTTATTCTTTTCTATCTCACAAATAAAGCTTCTCCCCTTTCGGGAACGTTCTGGGAACTCGGAATGTGTCTGGCAGAGTTTAGTGGGAGCACAAAGCTGTCCCCAGAATGGCATTTCCCTGCCACGTGCCGTACGAGGTGTATCAGAGGAGTGCTGAAGGAGCCTCCACAGCACCCTCTGCCCCCCACCTCCCCAGGGTAGAGCTGCCAGTGGGCAGGGTGCAATCCCTAAAGCATTTGCAATTTTTTTTAGCAGTACTTCTCAAACACCAACCACTGTGATAAGAAAAATGTGTAGGCTAGGCTAAAATTGCCAAAGCTTCGGTTTGAGTTTAGGATATTAAGGAGGATCTGAACCTTTGAACCTTTTTTCCAGTTTTGATGCCTTTGTTTTTGGGTTTTTTTTTAAACAAGGGTTATTTCAACTGGTCTTCTCCCACCTCTCGCCTGCTATTCCAACAGCAGTATGTTTCCTTTAGGCAATTTTCTTCCCTTATGTGCTGTTTTTAGTTTGTAGTCTAGCCCTCAGACTTGGCTTTCCAACTGTAGCCCCAGCAGACATACTCTCTAATGCTCTAGGCTTAAAAAATTAATTTGAAGTAATAGACTAAAACAAGCTTGTTAAGGATGGCGCCAGCCGAGCCAATCGCTAAAAGCTCTAGTTTTCAAACCCACATACGTGTCTATACGTGTGTATGGCACAGGGACCGTGCAGGATGAGCATCCACGGAGGGTCACAGGCTATGGCAGACTTCAAAAAGGACAGGATCATACTGGTACCCCGAGTATCACCCAAACTGCCCACTCCACAAACTGTCCTCTTCGGTGACAACCATTTGCAGTGCTAGAAGTGAGTTCTCCGTGTACGTGCACGAGACAAAGGAACTCTCGGGTGATCAAGTAAAGGAAATTAAAAGATGGGGTGATGCTCATCTCCCAGAGATGCTCTTCTCTTCAGTGAGGGCAGAACAGCTCCAGTGACTTCTCGGGACATGACTAAGGAATGACCTCTGCATCACGATCCAAAAGAGCTCTCCGCTCGTTCAAGCCCTAAGAGTCATCGAATGAACTTTAAACTACTTCTGTCACCTTGCCATGTGGCACTCGGCGCTGCAGACACAGTACTCACCACAACACCCCCTTCTCAGCTTCTCCCAGACTTCTTGGATGAACGCTGGATTTCAATGGTTTTATCATTTCAGAGCCAAACTTGTTCTTCTTTCTGCTGCACAGCCTGAGAATCGTCGGGCTGAAATGGCACAGCCAGTCTCCCATATCCCGCAGCAAAAAGCACCGCTTGGTCAAGATGTGATCTTTCCTACTTGCCCCAACAAGATTTTAATCAGTTTGAATGTTTGAGGCTGGACTAAGAGATTTAAGCCTTTGTACAGTTACTGCAGAAGACTGACAATGTTTTCTTTTTTTTTTCACTTATGAGTTACTTTTTTTTCTGGTTTGTTTGGTTTGTTTTTTTTAAAATAGCTCTGCCACAGCTTGAACAAGGAGGGGAAACTTCATGGAAACATAATCATTTATTTTTAGGAGAAGGGCAATATTTCTCCACAAGTAACACCTGATTAAGCAAACTTATTGAATAAGGTCCATTATGTCAGCTTGCAAAAGCTATAAGTCGAGACATTTTAAGATAATCAGATTGTAAAAGTGCACTAAATTCTCACCATTAAGCTACCTCACCTTCATTGAATCCTGAATTCTCATTACAACTAATCGTATTTCCATGCAAAGTAAAGCTAATTCAGGTACTTGAAACTGGGGTATATTCTGTGCTCAGTGCCCACGTACATCTCCTACTACCAGTAATGGCAGTGAGACGCAAAGCAGGAAATACAGATATACATACACCCCGAGGTATTCGCAGGGTGACGGATACAGCTGTTATTCTGGTCAGCAACAAAACCAGGAAAGAAGCTTATATATTGCAAACACACTGGAGATTTTAGCCAGAGCATTTATTTAGCTGCAGTTGGCAGCATCGCTTTGCTAAGGGTGGGACTCATCGTGTTTAACCTAAGCCACCAAAAGTGAGATGCCTAAACCTAAACTAGGTAGATTGATAGGCGAAAGAAAGGTGTGTTACCTGGCAAAAGCAAGAGATGAGATGTGCAGCAGGTAGATGTGTGTTTGCAGCTGTGTAACCTCTTTCCCAAGCTCTGCCCCTCCCAGGGCTGGCCAAACAGTTACTTGAAAATAGGGTTTATTATTAACCTCCCTTTTGTGAAGCAAATTGTTTCAGTCACCATAGCTGTCTCCAAAGAAAGTCACCTACCACACTGTCAGCTGCTCACAGCTCTTGTTTTCTTTATTTGTCCCATGCGGTTGGTCAGTGCAGCTTCTGAAGGAGGAATTCTTGAGGTGAACCTCCAAATTTGCTGAACTTTAAAGAGAAGATCTCAGTTTAAAAATGAATTCACATTGCTGCTTTGTCTAAGATATTTCTGGTATTTTTCTGCTGGTTTCCCCACTCAAGGCTGAAGCATCGTCCATACATGGGATACATAACTTATCTGCTGAATGAATCTCATCAAATGCTTTAAGACTTCCCAAGGATTTTATGTGTCTGAGTGTCGAGTTCCTCGGTTACATTTTAGTGTTGGGTTTAGCTGAGCGATTAATTCCAGCTGCCTCTGTAGGGTTGATATCCACACGACACACGTTGATCACTCCTGTTTATTATTGCTGGGAAACAAAAAACTTTGCAAATGGGTTTTTAGCGCTTCCAGAAAGGCTAAGACCATAAAAACCACCTTGGTCTTACCAGGCGCTTTCAGGGGTGGAACCCAGCAGCGATGTTGTGAAGATGACCAACTGTCGGTGGAGTGCTTTTATAGTCTGTCCTACTGTAAATAGAACCACACTGTGTAGCCTCACAACTTCCATGGTGGAGCTGACACATTTATTTTTTTGGCTAAAAAGAAACACTTTTTACCAGCGAAATGGAGCCCTCCTGTCCTGCAGCATGGCTGGAAGGGAAGCCAAGCTGGTTAAACCCACAACAACACAGCGAAACGGAACAGCGTGCAGCTGCCTCCTCAGGAACATCCCTGCAAGGCAGGCAAATGGAGACATTTATTTTCCCAGATTTATTTGCTAACGTAAAGATCCCAGCACAAGCATTAGTGCTGCAAATCGTGACATAGTTCTGGGGCGAGCTGAATTTCATATAAACAAATTAGTAATTTGAGGTTGCGGTAACTGTAGATAGAATCTTGTACCCACGTATTTCACAACGAAGCACAAAAGAAACTGTTCCTCAGGCAAATGCTCCGTAGTTAAGCATCACATGAGTAAATCGAGCAAAATAAACAAAAATATTTTGGCTTCCTTTTAAGTTTACACCTCTATTGACCAAATAAAGCAGGCAGCTCCTTCCTATTTTCAAATGCTTTTGAAGCAGTAGGTGAAATAATTGCTTGTTTTTAGAGAGCTGAGGACGGAGACAGAAACACTGCCCCAATTCTGTGGAGCCAGATGGGAAATTCAGACACCTCCCCACCACTGGCTCCCGGGTCCGTGCTGTTACAGTAAAAGGTGGCTCACTGTGTGAACACTTCCTGAAATTCCTCTGTTTTTTCAGGCCTGCCTCATTCTGTGTTGGCAGGGACAGCAATCACGGGCTACCTCAAGGAAGAACAAGCGAAATCATACACTCTTCGCTCATGGGATCTCAAAAATAAGGATGTTTTTGGCAACATTAATCAGAGAGCTCTTGGGCCTATCTTCTTGTTCACTCCAAGGCTGACTTCATCCTCTGACTCACGCCTTGATTACTGCTGGCAGATACTGAACCCATTTAGCACGCTATGTGTTAACGAAGGCAGAGAGACCAGTGTAACCACAGAGTCCTGCTTAGGTGGGCAAGCTGCTCTGGTCTGGAGGACCATGTGGGAGCATGGCAAGTCTTCTAGCATAAAGAGGATTTGCCTAGGCTAAAACCAGATCTCAGTAAATGAAGACGTTTTCAAAGCATACAGCAGAAGATCAGCAGGGTGGAGGAGGAGGTCTGGAAGGTCTACTAAGCTGTCTGCTAACAAGCATCGTTTCCCACCACCCCCAGTGCAGGCTGGCAATAAAGGCTATTTTCTTTCAGAGGACGCCTGCCCTCAGGTAATGTTTTCTTTAAGCTTCCAACCATTTGCTGCTTCTTGACATTCCTCTCCAGATGTTCCAGGGCTAACAACAAAGGACAGCTTCTAACTGAAAGCATCTGTGGAAATGGACAGGGGCTGCAAAACTCTGCGTGGCACAGATGGCCAATTTATACCACAAAACTTACACAGAAGTCACGGGAAGGCAGTTGGTGTAGTGTTTTGATCCACATTTTGCAAGATCCTGGTTTAACATCCAGCGGATCTCTGAATGATGCTACTAATATTAAGAAGAGAGCACAGGTCTTCTGAGGAGCAGCTGAGGGCCCTGAGCTTGTTCAGCCTGGAGAGAAGGAGGCTCAGGGGAGACCTTCTGGCTCTGACAGCTCCTGACAGGAGGCTGGAGCCAGATTGGGGTTGGTTTCTTCTCCCAAGGAGTTTTATTTGCTATTAGTGCATTTCACTGGAAAGATGGATCAAAAGTGAGCATTACTTGTTTTGCAATCCATACTTTTTTTTTTTTTTTTGCATTGCCAAGCTACAGAAGGAACAAACAGATCTCTTCCTATGCAGTAACTCCCTGTCTCTCACATCCACCCCTGCCCACACCTTTCCCTCATTTCCATGCTATAATCCCAGGCCAATTAGCTCGAACAGCCACATTATTTCCTTCAATACATTTGTCTTTATTAAGGTTTTTCCAGAAGCTTCTGACAGAGTGAAAAGAAACACCACGAGGGCTGTAGCTGCGACAGCGTGAATCGTATGCCCACATTTTTTATTAATAAGGCAAAGCTCTCGCGGGGACTAAGTTACATTGTTTTATGAGATTAAATTATTAGACCTGGAACTGAGAGGGGCCTTGTCCTATTGTTGAAGAGGCTGCTGGGGAGCCTGGAGCTGCAGGGAGCATTGGTGAGTCATGGTGATATCTTATTTCTCCACAGAGAACTAATATCCCAGCTGCTCCAAATGCACCTGAACGGGTACTGGAGAGAGGAGGAAGCAAACTTGTGGCAGATGGGACCAGACCAAATGGTCAGTGAAATGAACACATTCAACTAATGCACTAACCATCTCTAAACTGTTCCCCATCCATAATTTAAGGCCTTATGTCAGAGTTTGTTAAAAATTATCTTTGATTAGTTGTGTTATTAATACAATATGCATATTACAATAGTGTCACATTTTCTATCCATCAAAGTCGGAATAAGTCAATATGAGCACATCAATAATTTATACTGGGTGTTCCAGTCAATTTTCTGCATGCAATAACATCGACTGCTGGCAGTTACTGAATGCAACTGGTGCTTTTACCTCCATAGTCACATTGTAAATTAGGTCATATTTATTTTTCCCAAATCCATCTAGGACTGGATTATTTGAGGTTTGCTGGTGATTTTTAAAAGCTGAAGTGTTTGGTTTTTGTGTTTTTTTTTACATAAGGCTCTGAGCAGAATGAGGCAGAGCGTGGCTGTGATGCTTCAGAAATAAAACCAGAGTATACAAGACTTACTGCACGTTCCTCCCGTAAGATCCAGCAATGAGCAAGCCCCTCAGTTGGTTTTTCTGGTACGAGTGTAAGTAGAAAGTATTATCCTTAATTGAAATGCATTCAAAGTAGCAGAAAGTCAGAATCTGAACCACTGATTTGCAACCCCTGTGCATTTAGTTTCATACGAAATAGTTCACCTAGTTCACCACTGAAGGCCTTATTTGAATGACAGGCTCAGAGGAAGAAAAAAGCCATAGTTACAACTTGTGTAGGACTGCTAAATATCCGTATTTTAATCTGCTAAAGAGCAGAGCAAAGCTCTTTACTCTGCTGCAGCTCGAGCTGAGCGGACAAGTGCGTGTGTCAACGTGAAGAGAATCTAAGACCCACTTGTTTAAAACAAAAATCCTTTACCTGTCACTCAACAAGCTGGGGCAACTTGTTTCTTGAAGGCAAGTTGTGTACGTTGATAACTTCTAGAATTTTTTTATTCACAACTGTTTTTCCTTAATTTGGGATTCTTCTGGAAGGCTTCTCCTTTCTTCCAGTCACACTATGACTTCTGGAAACTTGGAGCACTTCTTATGGATTAGGATGGGAAGATACTTGTGTGGCTCCTTTTATTATACAATAATTGTGCACTGCAGTAAAAGAGAAGTCTGTCGGAACCAAATTCTTTTCTCTGCTTTTCCTTTTACAAGGAAAAAGACAAAGGATGGGTTTTAGAGGTGAAAGACACAGGGTCCAGCAGAACACTGAATAGACTTCTGCAAATCAGCAAATTTCCATGGTGGCTTTACTCACAGAGGATGAGAATTACCTCTTTTCAGGCAACAAGAGTGCCTTCAGAAGCAAGCCTGCTGGCCATACAGCACAGATACCAGTAACACCAGTATTAACAGATCTGCTAGTTTCATTTTTAAACTAGAAATGTAGGTTCAGATGCTGTTTTCCTTTTTGCCAAGAAAAGCAGGTACAGATGAAGAAAAAAAAAAAAAGGAATGAATCAACATTATTGTCTTAAATGAGGCAAGAGAAATTTATTGAAGAAGTCTGGAAGGTGATGCACTGAAACAAGCTTCTGGTCATTTCTGTCTCTACAGCAGGTAGCTCAGCTGAATTCCTGCTGTTGTAGCAGCCCACTCCTTACCTGCTTTGATATCATAGACACAACAGTGGAAATCATTTCATTTGATTATCAATTGAAGAAGAATTGCTAAACTTAAGAGAAGTGCTGTGGCAGCTCCAGCCTACGCTCCAGTGCTAAGGCATCTTCACGTCACCACAGCAGCTCTGAGCTGCCTCGGGACCCAGCTGCCTTCTGCTGCTGGAGCAAGACATGCTTGAAATGGGGTTAAGGTGCTTGGCCCCCATTGCCTCCCACCTGCTCCCTGAGCAGACGGTTTTCATACCATCAGCCCTACGCTTGGTGCTCTTGTCATGCACTTTTCACTCTGAATGGTCTTTATACTCTCAGCCACTGAACATGACAGAGTTCACAATACCAGCTGACACTTGTATGCCATGGAGCTTTGAGAACTCAGCTTAAGGAGCTTGTTCTTGCTCTCTCTTTTAGTGCTGGGATATACAGCTTCCCAGAAGACATCTCCTTTGTCTTTCTCGTGTCAGGTGTGACCTGAATTTCATACAAGCCTCAGTAGCCTGGTTTACAGGCTAGAATTCCCCAACTTCAGAGGATTACATCAATAGCATGTGCTATCACCATCATGCTCATCAAGAGCAACATCTATTTCCCTGCAAAGGTAGACAGGTGCTGTGCAGGGGAGATGTGCAACACAGCACCTCTCAGTGCTGGAGCCCCTCAGTCCCACGCTAACTGCTTTCACCGCTTCATTTTCTTAGCCCAGAATCATTGGAGGCCTTGTGGCATGAATACCAAAGAAAAAACAAAAAGAACCTTTACTGTATCAGACTAGCAACATATATCATACCAAATTTCTGTTTTGGTTTTTTTTTCTGATGTGTCATAATGCTTAAAATATTTAAGTTGTTTTCCAAAGCTTTATGACAGTCAATTTTCATTTCTGTGGATTACAGTAGCCAAAGTGCAAGCAAACAGAAATCTCCTCTACAGTAAATGCTGAAGTTTGTAGGATTTTTAAAGCTCTTAGTTATAATAAACCTATCATTTTGGAAGGAAAAAGTAAAGCCTGAATCCTTACTGGAATCCAGATTGGATTCCAGGGTTCCAGATCTAACTTCTACAGTAAGGAAACTGAGATCAACAGCCTGTTCTAGTCATCATGAACAACCACTGCATTTCCAGAGAAGTGTCCACTAAACATCAGTGTCCCTGTTCTGCTGGCAGTCTCTCTGGGTCAGCTTCTGCAACCTTTCCCCACAGCCAAAGCCGCCGGAGCTGAGAGCCGGGGGCCACCTCACACCCCACCTCTAGTCACAGTCCCTGGGCAAAGCTGCCCTGGTGGTCAGCCTGGGGAAACTGGATCCTAAAAACCAGATCAACAGTGGCAACGCTGGGAGGAGTTCCAAGGAAGCAGTGTCCTCAGGCTCAGCTACACGAGGCTCACGCGCCGTGTGCTCGAGCCTGGGTGGTGAGAGGTCTTTCCTCCCAGCAGATGTTTGTTGCCTGGGTCAAACCCCATCACGGTGCCTGTGCTGCAAAATCCCTTTGAATTTACAGTGAATTAACAAAACCAGACATCAACAGAAGAGAATTAAATGACTAAATTTAGCTGCCTGGGTTTAGATAGCACGTGCCCTCCTGGCAGCAGACTGCACTGTCTGTCTTCTCTGAGACACAAAGCTGTGTTTTGCAGGATCCTTTCTCTTCCGATCTGACTCAACCCTCTGCAGAGAAACCCCTCCAGAAACACAAAGGTTTCCCCTGCTTTGCCCCCATTCTGCAGGGGATCACGCTTTCCTTGGTCCTACAAACACCTGGCAAAGATGCTATGTTAGGAATAAACCTGAACACTGATCACTCCTGACTTTTAGGGTTTACATTACACCAGTGAATCCCCACTGAAATACTGATGGTAGTGGTGATTTGTGAGTAAACGTTACTAAGCACATGTGAAGACTGGAAATAACTCCCAGCAAGATCCAGTCAGTAATACCAGCTGATTAGTGCTCAGTTATTACTGTACAGTCTCTTGGACTCATTGATGTATAATGCTGACATTCAGGTTTAGATTAATACTTCTCCACTTTAACTTCATGGGATACTTTAGACTGGGTGAACGACAGACATTGCTACAGTGAAAAGAGCTCAGAGTGGGGCTGGGGCAAGGACAGTTGCCAGCCAGAGTCTTTAGAAAGGAATTTCAGCAGTTGATCCAACATCTGAATTCTGCTGCACAGAAATACAGCTTTATCTCATGTCAGTGGTAGTTTGACCCCAGTTAATAATAATCATCTTAAACTCTCCTCACACAGCTATAATAAGAAAATGCTGTTTTGCAGGAACACCATGGTCTACTCAGCTTATCTGCTGAGGGATGTTTGCTAAACACAGCCTTCTACTTTAGGTACCCTTTTCCTTCCCTGCACACTGGCCCAAAAAGGGCAATTCCAGAAGTTACACAAGAAAAATAATCACTGTGTTGCCATCGAGTAGCACTTGGACCTTAACAAAAAATAAAACATGCAGTGACAGGTTCAGTATTCTTTTGTCTGGGATTTTGTACATGGAAGGCTGTAGCTGGAGCATTCAGCAAATTTTGGTTCTTGTTGGAGACAGCCTGTCAGCCAGAACCTCACCTGGTGCAGACTTGTATCACTCTCCTAAGAGTGATTCAACTTCCCTACTTCAGAGCAACTGGAAATCTGTTTGTTGGGTTTTTCCCCTGCAGTTTCCCTGGTTTATTCTCCACGGTGATCTGCAGGGCTGATCCCCCCAGATGGGCTGCACCCAGAGGTGACACACAGGTTGGTCCCTGGGGCTCCCTAGTTCAGCTTGGCTTGGAAGCACAGCTTGGATGGTGTCCAGCTCAAAGGTTTTCCTCGCACTGGGGTGTAAAGCAGCTCGGTTTCCACTGTTGTTTACGCTGTAGCATCTTCCCTCGTATACCTCAGGCTACTGGCATGAAGAAGCATCACTTAAAAAGTAATTTAGCAAATAAGTATACTTTCCCTAGGGTGCAAATAAGAGGAAAAGTTGTAGTAAATAGCTAATGTAAGCAAAAGGTGCCTTGGGGGAACCTTAAGAATCACTTCTTTGAAACCAGCAATAACTTCTGGTGCTATTGGTCCTGAGGCAGCAGCAGTCAACATTGTTTAAAAAAGCTCCCTTATGGTGTACTCATTAATTAACTGCACTGTTTGTTGATTCTAGATTGATTCAGTTTGTTCTCAGGAGAACGTTTTTGGAAACTCAGTAATGCCTTGATGCAGAATTTCATCTTCAGGCCCTAAATTCCCAGGATGCTGCTTTACTGGGACGTATAGAAGATGAAGTAAAAAGGAGGATTTGTTAGACAAAAATGATAATCAAAATATTTTAAATTCAGATGTAATTTTTGAAGATTTTCCCCACAGAGCTAAAAAATTACCTGCAGCAAAGTTTGACTGACAGGCAGGCTTTATCAAACAGAGAACAAGACAAATGGCATGCAAAACAGAGAGGAAAGTATTTGCTCCTAATTACTGGAGAAAGCATTGTAATTAAGTTGTTTGCCAGTTAATGCTTCATTTTTAACATTCCATAAACATTTAAACATTTCATAAACTTTTCTTCACAGGGAAACACTTCTGGATGTCACTGAAGAGATTCTTTGGGATCTCTTAATGCAGTGCCCTTTGCAACTTGGGTTTTATTTGGTCTTCGAGGGAAGAAATTGGTCATTTCATGTCAGAAATCGTGTATCAATGTCTATTTCAAATCCATATCCATGAAATATGTGGAATATCATCCTGTGAGGACACTTCTACTGCATGACTGAGAAACTGGATGAGCCTGAACCCTCTCCCCCCACGTCTCCTTGGAGCAGAACCCGGCTCCTACGCTCGTGTGCGCCATGAGTGGAAATTAAAGTGCCCAGATTCAAACCACCACTTTCTCCACCTCAGCAAGGCTCTGGATCTCTGCATGCAGAAAACAAACGCCTCTTTCTCCTCATATTTTAAAGGCTTCCTGTTTTCATGGAGCAGCTGACTCTATTTAAAGCTTTGCACAGGCACTTCTGCTGTTTATTTATCCATTCATTTGTGGCCCTCAGAACTTTCCTTACTTGTCCAAGGTTTGTTTGCTCAAATGACCACAACTTCCTTATCTCAGAGCTTTGCTTTACATTTTGAAAGCCTGGTCCTGCCTCACCCCCTTTTACTGTCATTAGTCATTTATGCCTGGAAGCAGGCTCTGTATGAGGGAGGCAGCCTGGGGCTAAACCACCAGTGGCCCGGATCCAAGGGGCACAGGTAGTAGGGTTTAGATACAGGTAGAGGGGGCAACAGGACAAGACTGAGCAGGAGGAAGGACAATGCAGCTGGAAGCCCACCTCTGGGTGAAGCACTGTGGCCTCGACACAGCTCGAGGCCTTTCTCAGCACTCACCAGGTCCCTTCTTGCTGAGCCCTGGGTCCCCACTGGGTCCCCTGTCACCCAGGGCTGCTGCTCAATGCGTGCTCAGCTCATAAACCAGCAGCAAACTCCAACCCTGAGGCAGGAGGGGCCAGGCACTGTGGTTTCACCTCCTTCTTATTAGGACAAAACCAGGGGTCCGCAGCTCCCCCGCTGACTGTCTAATGGACATCATGGACCATCAGCTTTCTTAAGAGGTGCTTATCTTAAGAAGTTTTGCACCTAAAGGTTTGTCATTTTATAGCTGTCGTCAAATTAGAGCACAGAACTGACTGGTTCCACTGCACTCAGGTTTTTCCTCAGTCCGTGCATCTGCACCATGGCATGAAAACCTGGAAATGATTTATCCTTGGATGTTTTGGACACAATTATAACTCACCCTCTCTTCTTGCCCATCTCTCCCAATCTCCCCCAGTTCCTCACTTCACAATATGAAGCAGCCCTCACCTGTCTGTGGAGATAGATGAGTTACAAGGTCAGAATGTAGATGCATTTGCAGGTAATAAGTTATTAGTTTAAAGGGCAACTTTTGCAGCTGTTTCTCCCAAATTCATAAGGGAGGCAAGCAAAAAAAAAAAAAATCCCAACTGAAATTGTTTATTCAGAAAATGCCTTTGAAAGCAGACAAAAAAATACTGGCTGCTCAAACTGTTCCTCTTACGAGGAAGAAAGACCTCAAAGGAATTTTTCCCTGGCAGGGGGTAGTTTTTTTATAACTCAGTCACCAAATAAAATCTAGGAAGCCCATTACATGACTTTTTCTGCTTTCTCTACTGATTTTTAGAAACCAGACAAAGCAAAAGGAAACAAGCCACAGAGGAGGAAAGGGGGAAACAAGAAGCAACCAAAGCTGTAAGAAGCTAAAAAGCAGAGAGGAGTCCTATGAGGAGGTAAATAAGATAAAGGACAAAAAGTGTTTGAACGAAGGTTGGCCAAGGGAGTCCTGAGGCTGACTGAGGCTCCTGGGCCCTGCTATGCTATAAATGTTGAGCAACAGCTTAGCTTGTCCATCAGACAGCTCCTCTCACAGCTTTGGCCCAGGGAGAGGACAAGAAAAGGCTCCTGATCATACCCAACGTCCAGAGAAGGCACATATCAAAACAAGAAGCCCTCCCCCCAACTCTGTAGGGGGGTGTTACCCTTCCGGGAGTCAGCAGCTGCTGCCCAGTTTCAGGAAGAGGCACAGAGGGTCTTCAGAAAGCTCCTTCAGCCACAGGACACCTCTTTCCAGAGCAGCAACACATCCCTGAGCAGAAAACATTTCACCCCTGCCCTGGAGAGCACTGAGATCAAGAGGTGCACGCCTTCACCTGCACTTTTTAATAGCATCTCACAGCTGAACTTACTAGAAAATTATGCTCAGATGGAGCCACTCACAGAGAAAATGCCAGGAGCTCACCATACTTGCTAACCCTGGTGTTTCATGGGTGATTCCTGCAGCTCCCAAGTCTGGGGGAGGAATTAAAGCATAGAATCATAGACTGGTTGGGGTTGGAAGGACCTTTAAAGCTCATCTCATCTCATCTAATCTTCCTGCAGGGACATTTGCAACGAGAACAGGTTGCTTAGAGCCCTATCAAGCCTGACCTTGAATGTCTGCAGGGATGGGGCCTCCCTGGGCAACCTGGGTCATGGTCTCACCACCCTCATAGTAAAAAATGTCTTTCTAATGTCCAATCTAAATCTACCCTGCTCTAGTGGACCCTGCGGGGTCATTGGAGCAGAGAGAAGTCATATGCAGCATAACCGGCTTGCAAGGTTTCGATAAGATGTGTAGGAAGAATATTTCCTTTCTGCCACATGCTGGGCTCATGGATGGTTGGGTTGTTTTTTTTTTTTTTAAATTTAGTTGCATCACTTGCTGAAATTCAACAAAATTCAAAGGGTTGATGGAAAGAAAACCTCAGTGTGTTCTTTGTCAGCAAAGATCACCCAACAACCAAAGCGCAGGGTGGGAGCAGATCGGGGATCTCTGGCCCCTCTTACACATTTGTTACCTCTGCACTAAGGAGAATCTGGAGGAACTCCAAACACTTGCCAGCTGGTTTTGAATGTTCTCAGCTGTGTGTGCTGATGGATAATCTTAGACTTATTTTGTGCTGTTTGTTGCTGCCAGATAGTGTTACTGTTTAATGACAGTGTTAGAGGAGGCAAAAGTAGGTCCAGCTTCTGAGCTAGAAATAAGCCTATAGAGCTCTGGCTGAAAGTTAATGCAGTCTGTAAAGAGAGAAAAAAACCCCAGACCTCCAGTGTATTAATTTGGCTGCTTCTCCTAATACTTGTGGGAAAATGAACAATTTTGAAACCTTTAGTGTTGGTTTTCTTCCCTTCCACTATGAAGGCCAGTACTCTTCTCTGATGTGAAAAAAAAAAAATCAAAATACAGACTGAAAGCCCTTACAGAATTTCTATCAGATCAGTCTGGTCACCAGGAGGACTTCTCTCATTCACTTTCCTTAACCTTGCAACAAGTTTGGGTGATTTTCCACCCAGGCTCATGGGATTTTTCTGATGTTCTCTTAGATCCAAATGGAAACTTTATAGGCAGTCAGATAACTCCGCATTTCTGAGCATCTACCAAGCAGTTCAATGACCCGCTAGGATTCTCCTTAAAAATAAAATGCTCCATCTTGACCCCTAAAGTCACAGTCAGCTTCCTCCCAAGGTCTAATTAAAGATACAAGTGATCTGATGGAAATGTTGCCAAGCTCTCTGAAACTGTGCATCAGAATTTACTTAGAAAAGACGATGTTTTTATACAGTGAATTAATTAAAACAGCTGAAACTCTTAGTTAAAAATACCAGGGGTCTGTTCAAGAAAATACACTTCGGGCTTTTATCTACTTTTATCTTAAAAAAAAATCTCCCCTGTTGTGTTGTTTTTCGTTTTTTTTTTTTTTTTTTTTTTCCCCTTCAAATTCTCCTTACACTTTCAGCTATCGCTTCCCTTTGCTTTATAGAAATGTTCACTCCCTTATTTTACATATGGAATGTAATCTGGACACTATTCACCTCTTCACATCTCTTCAGTCAGCCTGATCTGGGGGACACTGATGCCACCAAAATCTGTAGTTTAATAAATAAATACAAATAATTAGCTCACATTTCATAGAATCACAGAATGGTAGGGGTTGGAAGGGCCCTCTGGAGATCACCGAGTCCAACCCCCCTGCCAGAGCAGCCTCACCCAGGG
>JANHGN010005376.1:10374-52127 GCA_024605025.1 Megaceryle maxima | reverse complement strand
GTCTCCAGGGATGGGGCCTCAACCACCTCCCTGGGCAACCTGTTCCAGTGTCCACCACTCTCCTGGTAAAGAACTTCCTCCTTATTTCTCATCTAAACCCTCTCCTTTCTCATTTAAAACCACTGCCCCTTGTCCTTTCAAAGGAAAACCGGGAAGCTTCCTGTGACCTGCAATGAACAAGACAGGAACTCAGAAATGACATGTTCAGAACTAATACTCTATTCCTTGCAGAGGGCTATGAAGGCTATTTTATATCTGGAAATGAATGATCCATGATAGACGATATCTAGAGTGAGATGTGGTCCTGATAAAAAGCACCTGTGACATAGTCTATCTTGTTTGAGGCTGCTGGCATCTGCTACCCTTAGTTTTTGTATTATATACATCTACATATATATTTGTTGTACTTTTTGTGGGCTACTTCTAGAAAAAGCCAGTGGTCTGTTAAGGAGTAGAATCATCTCAGTATAGTATATCTGATTATCCAGGTCTCTGCAGGAACTGTTTTGTGATCTTGTTGCATTCAAACTTGTGTCTAATTTGCTAGGACTTATCCAAACCCTTTTTTTTTTTTATTTGATAATATTTCTAAGTGTGTTCTGTGAATACTTTCCTCCAAGATACATTAGTTTAAAACATTTTATATGCTGCAGAGAATTTTTACTCTGATTTCTATTCCTTAAAGGAATCCTTAAAGGATTCACTTAAAGGCAGAAAAAGAATCTACAGAGGGTGGAAGCAAGGACAGGTAGACTGGGAGGACTGTGAAGTTGCCTGAGCAGATAGGGATGAGGTTAGGAAAGCTAAAGCCCAGATAGAAATCAATCTGGCCAGGGATATCAAGGGCAACAAGAAAAACTTCTACAGGTATGTCAGTGATAAAAGGAAGGCTAGGGAAGATGTGGGCCCTGTCTGGAAGGAAGGAGGAGACCTGGTCATGAGGGATATGGAGAAGGCTGAGGTACTCAGTGACTTTCCAGAAGCCATGATCCATCAGTGGGTCCTGAGGGAACTGGCAGACCAAGCTGCTAAGCTACTTTCCATCATATTTGAGAAGTCATGGCAGCCTGGTGGCAGGGGGCTTGGAACTAGAAGGTCTTGAAGGTCCCTTCCAACCCAAACCATTTTATGATTCTATGATTAAATCACAAATTACCTCTGATCCAAAGTCATGAAGACATTAACTTAGTAAAAGCAAACACAGCAACAGTCAGTGCCTTTTGACTGTAACTGAACTATTGCTCCCAAACCAAAACACTGTTATCCTTTAATTTAATACTTAACTTTTGGGATTTTAGAGTGTTGTGTGCAGACATTAATCAGTAACTTAAGCTATTACTTTCTTACAAGAAAACTTGTGCAAATATTATCTTTGCCCAAGTTTTTAAGAGCTAATTTTGTGATAAAGAGTTAGGCTGAAACCAGAAGTTTAGGCTGAAAGCAGGAATTTGTTTTTGTAAGCTCTGTGTGGGAGTTCTATACTGACACAATATCTACTACATTTGCTGTACTCACTGACTTTGTAATCGAATCTGAAAAGCATTCAGCTCTATTCTGTGTTCATGATGAACTGGTGCATATGTCTACTCCTTCGTAAATCTTTTGACAGAAATAAAATTTCAGAGGTGTCACTCACAGTATTTAATATACCACATTTCCTTTATTATCATTCCAAGAACAAATTAGGATTGGTGCTTGAGCAATTACTAATAATTGCTCTGTGCTTATGCATGTGAATAGCTTTCATATTTAACTTCATATGTTGAGTTAAAACAGACTTATAGTGCCCATTACAGGAAACTTTAAATGCATTGGATTTCTGTAATGCAATAATTCAGTTCTGAGAGATTCTTAGAGATACCTAGTTTTCCTTCTTGTATTCTTCTTAGAGAGGAATGTTCTAAAGACTTTCAAGAAAAAAATTCACATCTGATTTTGTTGATACCAAAAAAACCTTTTTGCAAAGTGATTCTAGTTATAGAATTATACCTAATAGTATTATAGATACATAAATGATAAAACCCTGAATTATAGATGAGATTTTATAACAAGAAAAAAATTGAAATGTTCATTATGAACTCCTTCTTTACCTGTTTATGATGTAAATCTTTCTATTAATAATCTTCTGGAAACATAAAATATAGTCTTGTAACAAAAAAAAGCTAGTAGAAGTTAGGCTAAAAACAAAGAAAAAGATACATGCAGTATCAGTCCTGTAGAACTCCTATCTATAGGATGCTGTGTATCTGGAGTCAAGAGGAAATTGAACAGTTAATGCAGAAAGTACCTCTGCTGCAAACAGTTGTAGGTTAGAAGAGACTTAAGTGGTAATGTCGTGCATAATTCCTCTGTTCTTAGTCTTCCACTGACATCAGTTAATGGACACTGTTGGAAAAAACAGTTCTAGGCTAGGTGGACATTTGGTCTTATCTGTCTATTCCTATCATGCATTTGTTCTTTACAACTTCCAAGGTAGATTTTTAAAAGAAAGGGAGATACACTTCCCTGAAATGTACATTAAGAGGTGAAAAAGAAGAAACCGGGCTATGAAGGGATTTACAAATTTTCTTTTAAAAAGGAGGTGTTATAAAAAAAAATAAATTAGAAAACTTCTAGAAAGGATGTGTAAATTACAATTTCAGTTGTAACATTTTGGTTGTTTACTTGGTGGGCACAAGCATTGTCTGATGTTAGCTTTATTTATTGATATTGCAAGCATCTTGGCCATGAACTA
This sequence comes from Megaceryle maxima, assembly GCA_024605025.1. Taxonomy (NCBI): domain Eukaryota; kingdom Metazoa; phylum Chordata; class Aves; order Coraciiformes; family Cerylidae; genus Megaceryle; species Megaceryle maxima. The sequence goes on along the minus strand of JANHGN010005376.1, from coordinate 49,393 downwards.
TCTCCAAGGAAAGACACATGCTCTACCAGAGTCTTGGTACCTCCAGTGAGCCGAGGGAGAATATTTATTTGAACATCATAATCCTTTCCCATTGTATGCTGTTAATCTCTGTAGAATTTGAACATTGTCTAAAATCTGTTAAGAGAAATTTAGTAGCTTTGTCTTGGATTCATGTCCCTCTCACATAAATGTCCAGGTGAATGTGGGTGCTTTATGTTACTTGAAATCATTTTAAGTGTTATGCCAGTCCATTAAAGTCTTATGGTCAGAACCTTTGCATTTTCAATGAAAAGCTTTAGGAATCTTGGAACACCTTTTGTCAGAACCCGCCAAAAAAGACTTTGGAGGCACCAGTGTTCACCCTGCTTTTGCTGACTTTGGTGACTCTAAATCAAGAAGAGGACAAGGACCATAGAACAACAGGATTCCTGGGAATGTACAGGAAGAAGTAGCTCCTGTAAGTATGTAAAAGAATTCATTATCACCTGAAATGCTAGACAAAGGCAATGGTGACTGGTACATTCCATCTCCTTGTCCATCCTCTCCAATATTGAAGGAAACAAATGTCTCAGCACTTGCCAGTATATCACTGACACCTCAGTTTAGTGGTGAAGTACACTTTTTGATGCTGTTAGATGAATAAAGGATCTAGGTCAGCATTTATGGAAAGAATTCTCTGGAATGAGGGAAGCCGGAATGATGAAGGAGAAATGGAAAGGGCAAAGTGGAAAAAATATCTGCAACTATATAGTGAGCTCTATATAGAGGCAAAACACAGGGAAACAACCTAGGGACTAAGGACACCAATGACTCTCCAGATCCTGGAAAAAATGTTCTGTACTTCACATATAAGAAATAGACATGGACTCTGACTGTGAAGTATTTGAGAACCATAAACCCATATTTACAGTGTGGACAGCATATTGACCTAGCATCTCACTAGACCAAATCTTTATGTGCCAACATTTTCTCATTTCCCTATTTAATACTTCCTAATGTGTAGTCTGCTATAACCTACTGAGCCCCCAGCAAAGTAACTAATTCATTCTAACTTTCAGTATATACATATTTATCTCATCATGTGGTTTTCTTGGGCAATATATCTCTAGCCTGGGATAGTATGGCTTTATATAAGTAATAGCTAGTTAAGGTTTGGAAAGATTAGGGACACTGTCAGGAAAAAAATTGGCAGAGGAACAATCTCTGAGCCTTTGTGAGAAAAGGCAAAGTAAATTGCCTAGGACCTCTGCAGGTCTAATTCTGCATGGTTATTAAATTTAAATACATAGTGAGTTTCAAAAGTGGACATGACAGGAAAGGTGAGGTGAGCTGAGGTACAAGATTTAATAAAATAAATCACATCTGAATGTCTAAATTATGGAGATCAGTTCAGACTTTTGTCTTTTTTAATAAAGGGATTAAACAAAAGAAGCTTCAGTTTTCTTCCAAAATATATTTTTTTTAGAAGTTAATAGATTTCTAGAACAAAGTAAAGACATTTGGTTAAAAAACATGATAAGCTATGAAGAACTAGTGTGACTACTATCATAATTATTTTCTTTAGAATTTTGCACACAAACGTTTATTTGCCTAACTGCACAGGAGATGTAGATATCTCTTCTGGAAGTATATTCTGGGCTGACAAATGTAGAAGATTGAGCTCAGCACACCTTTGTGTTGTGTAAACATGCAAATCTATGTGACCAACTTGCAGTGGTTGTAAATTTTCATCAGGCTTCCCACAGATAATTTTAAGTGCTTTCATCCTGGTTTTGGCAAGGGAGTTCTCTGTTCTTATAGCAGTTGCACAGCTGAAATAATATAACAGACTACTGCAAAAGCAAATGTTCATGATGGATTTTCTCCTACTGTTCAGAAACAAAAGTGAAGGCCAGTGTGCACAGTAGGAGGTCAATCTATCTTTACTTGATTTAATTCTGTCTGAGTTGTCTCCTGTAAAACCTAATGAAAACTCAATATTGTCAGCATGGTGTAGCAAACTATTCAACAGCTTGAACTTAGAGAGAAAGTTCTAAATTATTGATTCTTTCTTCTACATGATCTGCATAAAACCGCTAGCCAAATGTATTCAAATTAATTAGAAACCAAACACGAAAGATTCACCAGTGCATATTCCTGCACTTGTTACCATATGAATTCTGCTCTTAGAAAAGAGAAATAGAAAGCAACAGAAATTGCAAACAGTATGAAAAATGCATCTTGGCAAAAACTCCCAAAATTACAGTGACATGATTTTATTCTTTTAATATTATTTTTAAAAGCAGCTGCCCTGTCTGTGTGTTTTGCCATTTTAAAGTTGTAGCTTGAACCGCCTTTTCTGTTAAGTTGTAGATGGAATATCAGACTTCAAATCATATGAGATATTTATATTTTATCTCTTTGTTAAGGTTTCTTTCATGATTCGTGAAATGTCATCACCTCTGGAGGCTGCTTACTTAACCTAAACAAGGGTAGCCACCTGCACTGAATCACTGACTAATTGGGCATATCCTTCCTTTATTTCTCCTTCAGCTGATACTTGCCTCTTCAGTGGACACTAATTCATTGCATTAGTCAATATATTCATCTGCTTGAATAAATAAAATTAAAAATATATTTTTTTTCTCAATAGTAAACAAAGGATATTATTTAAATTTGATTTAACAGGAACTATGTTTTCCTTGAACCAGTAACATGGTATTTGCACATTTTTACTGACAATTTTGCTAAAAGAATGTTTTTTTCAGCCTCTATTCTTCTAGATACCTAACTGATCAGACAGAAACAAAAATGCCATTTTCTCTTTCCTGCAATTATCAGAGAATTTTTTTTTTTTTTTTTAAATGGTGTTAACTTTATGTTACATGTTTTAAAAATAAAACTAGGATTGTTTGATCATCCCTGTGGCAAACTGCCAAGATATTTTGTGAAGGAAAAAAATCAATGGATATTGTTGCTGAAACTACTTATGGCTCCAGTAGATGGTCAAAACACTGTGTTAACTTGTACATGCCTGTTTGACACTAAATGAAACATAGTATATAATTAAATGAAGACTTCAAATGTAATTCTGAAGGATAATCTTTTAGATTAGAAAATGAAACAAAATGGATTTTGATACAGGTCATAATGTTTGATTTTTTTTCCAATGTAGGTCCCAATATACAGCTGTTAGTTGGTAGTAATTCAGGTAATATGTCTACAGCACTGCTTCATGATCACTTTTGTACCCCCGAGTGAAGAAACATTGAACATCTTAGCCAGATTTTACAAAGTGACCTTAAGAAAGAACTTCCTTATAGACCTTGCAAGTTACTTTCCTTCTTAACTGGGCTGTCAATGACCTCAACCTTCTTCTATCTTGCCTGTCAGAACTATAAAGAACATCCCTTACTTGCAATTGCTTTTTGCCTTGGGCTTGGCTGTAGCTTTGCCTTGGATGTGGGGCATCAGACTGCTGTGTACTGCAAGATGCAAATTGTCATCGTCTGCTTCCATTTGTTCTGTAGGGAAGTCACCTTGTGACAAGCCAGCTAACTACTTCAGCCTTTGCAAGATTATGCTCCTACAACAGCCTGCACACGCTGGCATGAACCTTTGCACAAAGAGCATAAGCAGTGCCCTGAAGCTTCTGTTATTCTTGTCTGGAGAACTGAAACAGAACTAACCAGAGAACCAGAGGTGTGATACACGTGCTCTTTATTTTCTCATCTGTCTGTTAAAACTCTACCACAGTTTTTCCCTTCCAGAGGCCTAGATTCAGAGAAGGAAGATAGGACCAGATCCACGCAAATGTGTAGGTAGGTTGATACCTGCTATTCCTAATGTTTAGTAATTTCATATCTAGAATATTTTCTCTTAAAAAGAATTCATAAATCCAATTTGGCAGTGTGAGAGAGGAATTCATAACACTATGAGCACTCAATAGGGTTAGATTAATCTAACCATAGCAGATTATGAGGAGCTTGTTATAATGAAGACTTTCACTTTCCTAAAACATTAATATTAGGAAACAAATAATTTTTGTTTGCAATTTTATATCAAGACTTTCCTTTGATGGCTTAAATCATAATATAATCAACAGTGGGAGATAACTATACCTTTAAAAATCACAGTTAAAAAAGTACTAGCTCTCTTCTGCACTTAAGTGCTTTATTGTCAACTTTAATCATTTGATTGTGCAAGTTACATGAAATCAGGCTCATCTTTTTTCTTATGAAAAATAGCTAGAGCAGTCCAGCAGACATTCACCTTTTATATGTAGTTGCTTACCTGTTACAGGTTTGCCAAGGAGGTGAAAAACCACATGAAAAGAACTGACCCACATCTCTCTTGCCTCTCAGCAGAGTGCCTGGTAGCAAGCTATGGAGGAAAGGTGACTACCCTTCTGTTCACCATATATACTACTATAGCAGAAAGAAAATATCACGGGGCAGAGAAAGTGAATAAGCAAAAGGGAGCATGACTCTATGGCCCAGAATAAGGTCATGTCTTGGCAAGGGAGATTTTAGTACTAATATGTGGTCATAATATTATTTATTAATTTTATCCAATATTTTTTTAATGCAAAATGCAGAAGCAACCCCTGACTTTTGTGCTGTAATAGCTACACTCTTGTCTGCACCAAAGTTACTCCAAAGCTAATTTTGGTCTGTTTACATAAATTGTAGTCATACAAATAACTGCAGCATAGATTTTATTATTAAGCTTCCTGTGTCTCCTCAGGCATTGTCTGGATGCATTATTCCAGGCTCCAGGAATCCCCTAAGCAACAATGCTCTGGTACTGCAGTGTTCAGTGATGTGATAGCCAAGTCTTCTTACAGCTCCAGCTCTGTATGACTAAGCAGAACTGATGTGAACATTTCAAGGAAGTAGGTCTTAACAAACCAGCATCTGTCTGCTGGTTGTCTGTTGTAAGACTAAGACAAAAATCAGAGCTATATTTCTATGGAAAGGGCTGAGGTACCTGTCTAGAAAAAAATATAAATCTATGAACAAGTCATCTGTAGAAAAGCTCCAAGGTATTTTAACTGGAGCTGGTGACATTTTTGTCTCAGACTACAGCATAAATATAATCATTTTTATTTCTCTGTATAAGGCAGAAAAGCTACTTCAGCATATTTCCTTATGCTTACTCTCTCAGTGTTGTCACTTTTGACACTGTATAACCAGCTGTATACAAAGTCTTTGCTGCTGGAGGCACTGCAGACTCTTGGGAAATAAGAGGTGGAATCAAGTATTTCCTCTTCCTAGGAAGATGGTAATCAATTTTAATTGTGAAAAGATAAAATAACTGGTGCAGGGAGTTGCTAAATACTAAAAGTTCTTATATGGGACTGGATTCTTGAAGAAGTTTTACAAAAGTCTCATATAGAATCTTGCCTTCATCTGAACTTTGCCATACTACATGGTTAATATCTGCACAGAAACAGAGATTAAAAACTTTAGTATCAGATATAATTGACTTACATAAATTTGCACACAGAAGATACTTTAGAAAAAAAAATGTTAACACTCCAAAAATCAAACAATCAGAAGCTAGGAAAAAAAAAAAAAAAAAAAATTTAAAAAAGGCTGCCTGGTCATCTGTAACTTATCTATATCCATTTGTGCTTTAAATGTTACCTAATATTACCTAATACACCTCAATTAGATGATCATACTCTACTGCTTTGAATGAGCTCTTGCTTCACTCAATACTTGCAGTTAATATATCCAATATTCAGAAAATTATCTGTTTCTCAAAGTATATTTTTATCTTTCTCAAAATACATGTTGGTATGTAATCTTCTACCTCTGTGTCTGTATGAGGTGTTGAGATGCTGTAGTTCTAAAGGAACAGAGTGTACCTGATCAGGTGAAAGTGTATACAGCTTAACTCTCATTACCTGGAAACTTCCTAAGTTCACATTTACATGCTGATATTTTTCAGAAAGTCTTATAATGTAGTCAACGTGAAGCAGAACACCAGTGCTATGTTAGATGTAAAGAAACCTATAGATAATATTGTAAAATTACTTCATATCATGTATCGCAGTTTACAAAGCTGGGCACACCTCACTGTTGTAAGTTGTCCTGATTTGAGTAGGAACAGAACTAATTCTGTTCTGTGATTTTACTTTTCAGCTCAGTTCTTCTAACTAACTGCACTTTCTGAAGTCAGCAGCCTGTTTTCCCAGGCAGTGTCAGCTTCTGGCAGTGATAACACCCCATGGGCAGAGTTACTGCCAAGGGTTGGTGTGCAGAGCAAGGCCACTGCTGGATCTTGTGTACCACCAAAGTAAAAGGTCACGCCTGCAGGGAGGAGCAGACAGGACAGGACAGGTGACCCCAAACTGACCAACGAGGGATTCCAGCCCATATATGTCATATTCTGTATAAAGCTGAGGGATCACAAGGGTGTCACCCCTCTCTTTGCCCTCTTGGCCCACTTTGCCAGCTTTGCTCAGCTTGGCTCAGGTCCTCTTCTTGTTTCTTCCTCGAAGCATCCCAGGAGGACTCTGCCTGTTCTGCCTTCGATCCCAATCAGTGTGTTCCTGAATCTGGTACCAGGATCCAGCTCCTGAACACAGCTCCCGTCTGCTGCAGGGCCCAGGCTGGGACTGCCCCAGTGCCTGCTCCACAGCATCAGTGGTGATGGTGATGTGATTACCAGCAGGGGGGTTGGGTTTGATACTGGTTTTGTACATATTTGTATATATTCTGGGTTTATTATTATTATTCTCATTAAAGATGTTCTAGTTTCCTTTTCTAATCACAAGTCTCTCTCCCTTATTCCCTTTCTCTTCCCCTTTGGGGAGGGAGGGGAGTTAACAGACAGCACCTGTTATAGGTATAGTGGGCTGCCCTGACCCTAAACCATGACATAAGTTAATATAGAACATTTAAAAATTATTAAATCAGGAACATTCCATATAACAGCTGCAATTAATTACAAGTTCTATAACAGATTTTGCCATTCATAGCTTAGTAGCAAAAGTTGACTTCAATGGAGCCACATGAACCTATGCTCTCTTAAATGAACTTCAACAAAACCCAATATGCCTTGCATATTTCTTCCTTAATATGATATCACAGTGCTATAAATCTTCTATGACAGAATTAAGAATTCAACTTTACAAACCAAGACAGAGGTCTGACTTCTAAATTTTGAATTGATGATATGAATACTTCTTAGACCATGATAGCTTCTCATCAGCTTTGTTTAAAAGTAATCAATTTACATGTTTTTTCTGTGAAATGATTTTTTTGCCGTGGACACAAGTGTCTTGGGTCCTGGTGGCACTCTTGTATTCTTCGGTGCCCTTTGTGCTTCACAGCTTTTGATTCCAGGCTTTGATGTGTGTTCACTAAAGCAGATCATCTCTAGTTGAATGTTCCCCTGCTGCAGAACTAACACAATGGCTAAAGATGTGTCTTGTGGGTGTCTGTAACATTTAATGGTCTTGCCTTGCAGCCATTCACCATATTTAAACTTGTTATAATAATAGCTCTGGGTCATCTTTTATCCAAATACACAGCAGATGCCCAAAGCTGTGTTATCTGACCTACAGGAGCATTATATGGTGTGGAAGAGTGCTTTAAGGTCTTAGTGTATAGGATCTGACCTTGTTACTTTATGCCAGAAAGTGCATGAAAAAAATGCTTTTGATATTGAGATGCTATTGTAGCAATAAATGTTCCAAGTTTCTTGCCTGTACAAGAAAAAGGAAGTCACTGCTGTATAATACACATTTAGTTTTGGTTTGAGTTGGATCCTCTTTGGATAAGATGTTTTAATCTCCTCAAAACCTCCATTGGTGTTTACTCTGTCTTTCTCATCCATCACAGTTTTGAGACAGAGGTGGCCATAGTAACAAAATTTATCTGGAGAGATCAGTGCCTTACTGACAATATTTGGTACCAGTCTTGACAGATTTTCTTTCAGACCATGGTCAAAATAGTACTTCTTTTTCTTTATGTTGATACTCAGACTGAATTGCTTAGCATTGTAATCAAAACAGTAGTATGTTGTGTATGCTTTCATGGTTTTTGCAGGCAATACATTGGTTGTTGTATAGTGGTTGCTGGAAATAATTTGCTGAATGGCAAATAATACAGATCACACGTAGAACATCATAGAGGATTTTTAACTATTGGTTGGGCATAACGTCTTTGAAAATTGAGAGTCTTTTATATAATGACTTCTGTCTTTAAAATGCAGAAAGTAGCATTGTTCTTGGCACATGGCATTTGTAAAGGAGAACCAGTCAAGCTTTTTTACCCACATCATAATAAAGTGGGATCGGTCTTCAACATTCGAGTCCTGAGCAATCGTGAATATCATTCCCCAGTATGATAATTATTTCATTTCCTGAAACTGACTTGTTGAAAAGAGAAAGCAGATGATCTAATCAGTATAGAACATACCTGGTCATACAGGTTATGGTAGAATGTGAAAGGAATGTTAATGTCTTAGCCCATTATTACTTGAAGTTTACATCCAGCTGGGTTTCCAAGGGCTTGTTTATGGAAAAATTTATTCCAGATTTTTACTGCTCATCTTCTAACCTGCCTATTCAGTGGGAAATAAAGATGAACTCAGAGGGCCTTTTAGTAAAATTTTACCATCTAAGTAGATTTCTTTAGGTATACTTAAGTCAATGTTGTAGTGATCATGCTCATAGTACAGGAATGCCATGTACCTTTCAAATCTTGTGTCATTATTAGAAAGTGGCTGCACATCCCCGTAGAATTAATTCAGTTCAAGTTTAAGAAACTTGTATTATCATGTCTTCATGCAAGTGGCTACAAGCACGTATCTAAGCATCTAGTTAATGCTGAGTGAAACAGATTGAATGACTCAACTGATAGTAAAGTAGACTTCCAGAAGACTATTCATTGGGTAAACGTAGTCACCTAATATAGTCACGATGTCAGAACGTACCTTGCTTGGCTGCCTAGTGTCACTCAAGATGGGAGTGAGTGTCCCTTTTGTCCCATATTATACCTGCCACATAGATATCTCAGGTACTCAGGTACAGGCCTTTCAAGCAACACTAGATGGAGTCAACTAATTAAGCTTTATAGGCTCCTAAGGTTAGCTTGAGTCTATTAATTAGCTCTTGTGCAGAAACCTACAAGTAGACACTGAAGTTTAGATGTCTTAACCAAATCTAATCCCTCCTTGGAGCTCAACTTGGGACCAGGGTGAAACTTACACCCTTCTGGAGTGTCAGCTGGGGACTATGTGGAACGCTCATATCTCAAGTTATCCTCAATATAGACCTTCAAACACCTTCATCAACCCTGTAATTTTCCATGATTAAGTACCTTCTTTGTTTTTGTGGGAGTTTCACAACTGAGAAACAGTGCTAAAGCACACAGACTTGGTTTAAACGAGCTCTTCATATTCTTCTGTTCAATGGCAGGTAAAAATTAGCTAATCTAGAAGCAGAGAAAATGAAATTAAAGTTATGTCACTATATCTGTTAAATGTATACTGAGACCTGTATGTTTATTTTGCAGACTGTATAGTTCAGATCATTATGACTATGTAGGTATCTTTGCTGGTTTTAGGTGAGAGAAGTTGTACTCCAGCTGAAAGCATGCTAAGGGTTCATATCCCAGTGACAGTGTTAATACCACAGGATATCAGTCCTAGATACTTGCTGTAAAAAGGAGATGGGCACAAAGAATGAATACCCTTTGGATGCAAAGCAAAAAACAAATGTAATTATGCTCCTCATACTCTACAGAGAAAATGGAGTAGACATATCAGCATAGTTTAAACTACTTCTATTTATCAGCACTTCCAGCCATCATTTTTCTGGACTTGCCCCATTATTACAGATAATATTTTTATGTAGATCAAAATTCTCCTCTTGTTGAGTCATGCTTTTTCTTTGAAGTAAAAATGAAATTAAGGGCTTATCAATATGGAATGGGCATCCACTTCCAGTACCTTGTGCTCTTTGAGAGATTTCAAGTTTGCTGCAGGGAGATCTAAGGAGGTTGAATATTTAATAATCCCAGATGTATTTTCTACTCTACCCCTAGTACTACAGTTTTAGTGCTATACTCTCCTAGTACTTTATTGCTGCTTTATCAGCATCCTCAAACTCTACAAAGTGACAAAAATATATTATGAGTTTTCAGGCTAATCAAAACACCATAGTTGCCTCCTCAGCAGGAACGTAAATAAATCACCTAATTTCTTGTCAGTTGTTGATCCTTAGAGGTCTCTCTCCGTGTTGTTTTACACACATTTTCCGTATTTCTCCAGGTCTGATTAAATTCAGCCTTGGGCCAGATATCACAAATGTATCTGGACCTGCAGTGCCCAGAGATGTGGGAAGGAGGGGAAACCAGAAAAACGTATATTGATTTTGCATGTCTGCAGAGAAGCTAGGAAAAAACATCCATTTGGGAGCATAACCTTACCACTTTTAATAACAAAAAAAAAGATAGAAGAGTGAGACATAAGGTTTTCTCCCTTTTGTAGTGGTTAGCTGAGGTAGTAAATTTAGTGGTCTGACTCCGTTTAAGTTTCTACAATTCTAGAGCTCATACGTCTGTATGTCTGATACATAAATAATTTCTTAAGGCTACAATCTGCTTATAATGCTTATATTGAATATTTTCTTCTGCCTTTTTGTTACTTCATAGTGTTGTTTTTCCATATTTTGTATTTTATTCTAGAAATTATGATAAAATACCTTAAAGGTCTTTTCCAACCTAAATGATTCTATGATTATATGAATAGTCTTTTTCATTTGGTTTATTCCTTGCTCCTATGCATTATGTGGGAAGAGATACTATGATCTTGGACATCTCTTATTTTTCACCTAGAGACTTTTTATGAGTCTCTAATTGGATGAATATGTGCTTTGGTGAAAGCCATCTGTATCCAGATTTTTCCCTTTGTAAAAAAAAAAAAAAAAAACCCAAAAAACCAACAACAAAAACAAAACCAAAACCAACACAGTATAAAAGTCTGAAATCAAAAACTTCCTTGATAAAAACTCCTGCTTCAATGTACATACTCTGGGAATTACAACATATCTGCTGACATTTTCTACAGACTGAAATCTTTCAATTAGTCAAATCTGCTGAATTCAGTAGGGTAAGAACAGCACTATGGGAGTGGTGCAGCCTTTCTGGAATAATCATCAGAAAGAGGAAAAGAAAACTTACACAGTTATGAAAAATTATTCTTGCAGTAATTGATTACAAATTTTCTATGTACTTTATCTCAGTGAAGAATAATCTCTCATTTCTTGATGCATGGAGCTGTTTAGGAAAAAAAACCAAACTCTATCTCTCTGCAGTGGACTCCTGAGCAGTCATTACCACAGATCTACATATTTACTTCTTGTGATTCAATCTACCATCTCAGTTACAGAGATACCATTACTTGTCTTGCTGTTGTATGTAAGTTATTACATATAAGCATCAAATTACTCCATCTATATTATTTCAGTGGCTCACTGTCATTCTTGGTTTACATATTAAAGAGGCAAAGTGTAGCAAAAATCCAGCGGGCACGACACAAGCAATGACATCAAAGCCACTATTGTCCTTTAACATGTCAATACACAAGATATCATATGCAGCAGTCTTGAAGTACTAGCTGAGAATACAAAATCCTTCCAAAGACAAGTAGAACTGTCTAGTATTTTGCTGAAACAGCAGAACAAATCCACACAATCTCTGATCCTCTATTTCTGAGCTAGTCAACTTACTCTCTTTCTTAGTCAACAGAGAGAAATAAGCACTTCATATGATGCATTTCACTGCCTACCTTATAGCTAAATGTGCTATGCGCTACAAGTGCCTATTACTCTCTGATGAACTAGAATGATAAGGTTTATTTATAAAGTATATATAAAATTTGTATTTTTATATAAAAATATATAAAATATATACATTTCTGGAGGTTGAGGACATTATATAAGCAAAGATTGAGGCTGTTTGCTTTAGATGAAACAAGACTGGATATGCTGGGAGGAAAAAAAAAATACTGAAAGCCCCAGGGAAAATGAATGCATTCTCTTTTTACCTCTGATAGTATGAAAACCAAGGATATTCAGTGAAATTAAACCCAACGTATTACAACTTTTGGACATTTTTTTCCCTCAGGATAGACTGAGGAGTATTCAGAATGGATTCAGAGCAATATTTGAAGACTATCTGTAAAACTTGAGATATGTAGAAATTACAGAATGAAAGAAAATCATTAGTAGCCTGGAGAATCAAGAAGTATTCTCCAATGACTGATGAGATAAACATGAAGTGATTTAACTGCAAAAGTGATAGGAGCTTCTCTTCTCATGTACAACAGATCTGACTGTGACTTTCAGGATATGTGCAGATCTACCATATAAAATGTGCACAGTAAGTTAGAATCAGAGCATCATAGAACAGCCTAGGTTGGAAGGGACCTCAGAAGGTCATCTGATCCAAATGTTTATGGGAAAGGAAGCCTAGATGAGATTATCTATCACCCTGTCCAATTACATTTTGAAAACCTCCCATGATGGGAACTCTACCACATCTCTAGGGAGGTTGTTCTAGTGATTGATTGTTCTCGATGTAAAAATTTGTTTCACTGAGATGAAACCTGCCCCCAACTTGTAACTGTTGCCCCTTGTCTTCTTCATGCAGCTTTCTGTAAAGAGAGAGTGTCCATCCGCTTTGTAGCTGCCTTTTAAATTCTAGATTAATATGAGGAATCCCCTTGAGCATTTTCTTCTCCAGGGAGAAAAGACATCTCCTTCAGTCTTTCCTCACAGGCCAGGTTCTCCATCTCCTTAGTCATCTTCATGGCCCTCCTCTTGACCTCTCTCTGCATCTTTTTTGAACCACGGGGACCAGAACTAGACATAGTACTCCAAAGACCAGAGGTGTATTAAGTAGATGGTATATCACTGGGTGTATTCCCAAATTTCAAGTGTCAGAATATGTGGTAAAAATGAGGTGATATCATTCCATTTTTATCTCTGCGTCTTCCCTGACTGCTTCCACCCACACCTCCTGTGTTCCTCTTCTGTATTTTTAAACTATAACTTTTTTTTAAAAAACAAAAAGGGAAAGAAAGGAAAATACAATGCATAAGTTTAACACTGATAGAAGAATAGACATGCATGACTGGTTGTTTGCAATGTCTCTAAAATGAAGCCCACATTTCTTCAGTGTTCCTATTTTAGTGTGATAAATTACATTCACTTTTCCTTTATGATGCTTTTTTCTTTCAAATGTGCTAACATGCAAGTATTCAAAAAAATTTTAATTACATTTTGGCAGCTCATCGAGCATAAACACTACATCCTTGATGGGGCTTTGGACTCTGACCATGACAAGACTGGCAGCTTAGAAATATTCTCAGTCCCTTGATGTTTATAGGATTTAATAGTTGTATTTTGAAAAACCATTATTACAAACCATTCTCAAACCCCCAACAATAACATATGAAGACATTTAGCTTGTCTCTTAGCATTTTTAAAGCCAGATATATGACTGAGCATGTGGCTTGGGGAGAAAGTTCCCAAAGAATCTTCTAGTTCACCTTCTAGTATACATTTTTTTATTACATTTTGATGGTGGGAAAGTCTTACAGTTAGTCTACACAGTTTCTTCCTTGCAGCAACCTAGAATTTTATTTAGATTTTTCTGTCCCATCCCAAAAACTGAGGTGCACTGAAGGGACACTTGTTTGAATATGGATTAATCTATCTAAAAAAATAGCACTTTGGTTCAGATCCAAGTTAAAGCAAATCTCAGAAGTTTTTTGTGTGAACTTTTGTCTGCAAATAGCAGGAATCTTTTCTGTGTGACTTCATGTGACTGTAAATCAAATTTTGTCTTCAGCTACAAACTATAGAGTATCAGAAAGTATATTTGGATTCAAACTTCTCCTTTGTACTAACTAGTGGTCAAGATCAAATTTTACTTAAAGAAAACTGAAGATTTTTTATTTGTTTCTGAAAATGTACATTGATAGAAATTTCAGGAATAGAAGAATTGAAGTTTTTTTCCAGTATGCATTACTAATTATTTAATTGACTTATCAGAGGCAATAGTAAAATCATTATTATAGTTTCAGAAGTTGTGTGAAGATATAAACCACAGATTGTATGAGCTTTAGATATAAGAAGAGGTGTAACCCCATTTAGAAGCTGTAGAATCACTTTTCTACTCCGACACATTTTTAACAATTATATATTCTTGCTGCGTGTATCGTAGCTCAGAACGACCATGCTCATTCATTGCTTTTTCTGCCTAAAAAATACAATTTCAGATTTCTGAAAAAAAAAAAAAAAAGTATAGCATCAAAAATCCTTAATATCAGTCTATAATTTATTTGATTTTTAAAAAATTATTATTATTTTTGTCTTGATTTTGGTGAATGAATACCCATGGGATTATTATCTTATCTCTAACTTCCTAGCTCCTGTAATACTTTTACAGACAAACAGAGAAATACTAATTCCAGGAAAATGGACTGCCTTGTAGGAGAAGTTAATTATGCCTATGTGACACAGTCAAGAAATTCATGAAAGTTCCTAAATATTATCCTATAGGCAGAACTGCTTTCAAAATCATGACAGCTAAATTCATCAGACATGTTAATGCACAGGCTGCTCTCAAGTACTGCCTCAGCAGATGCACTGCTTGGAAATTAATTGAATGTGGCTTTTTTCTTCCTTTCACCCTATACCTCAATGAAATGTTAAAACAGCTGTTGCATCTTATATCACAGGAGTAACCTCCCTGTCCCATACCTGACAAAGAGATTCCAGTCACTGTATTGTCTGAGATTGTTTAAGGACAAAAAAATGTCAAAATATTGTATGCCAATTACAGTGTTAACTAACAAATGGTTTTCTTTCCTAAAAGATGTTCATCCTAGCAGGCAAACCCACAAATTCATGTACCCAAGTAGATTTTCTTATATATTTTACTGGGTAATAGATTTAATGAAGCTCAAAACACCAGTGCTAGTTTTGGGAGGATGTTTTTCACATGCTTCATGCATCAGAGCTGGCTGCTAAAGGTGTAATTTCTTATTGCTCACTAGCCTACTGTGACACTGATAAGTGAATGACTCAAGCAACAATACCAAGAAGAAAAAAAAAAAAAAAATTTCAAGAACTAAGGATGGCAAATGCCCCTCATTTTTGCTCCCATGAAACATTCAGAAGAGAAGATGAACCTGAGTGCTTCTTGCCCCCTACACATGCATATAATCAGTGATCAATTAGCTAATGGTGCTATTTTCCACAGCTGTGAGACTGTGATTACAAAAGGGATCGAAACAGAATTGACTCAGAAAAGACCACCTTGCTAACTTGACAGGGTCACAAAAACACCAAGGAAATAATTTATTATTGCTATTCATTAAAGAAAGGTTATAGTCATCTTTCTAATTACTTTTCTTACTTAGAACTGCTAACTTTTTCACAGATTGCTTGTCACTTGTACTGACCTCTGTATAAAATCAATACATATTTGCATTTTTTTTCTGCTCATTATGGTGAAACATGACACAGACTGAAAATAAAACATGTCTTACTTTATAATGGCAGGCGAGCACTGAAAACAGTGATGACAAAGGTTTAGATTTTCTCTTTTATTCTTTCATTGCTTGTTTCAAATATTGCAAAACTCATATATCGTGACCATGCTTCCCAGGAAGTCACTATAAGAGGCTTCAGGAAAATGAAGCCAATATAATATGCAAGTCATTCCAAGAACTAAGATATTGTGCCCATGGTTTTCTTTCTTAAAATTTTGAATGAATAAGAATCACCAAAGAATTATTTCAAAGTAAATTCCTTTATCTCTTTACCTTTATGTTGAACTATGTAACTATCCAAACCCCTTTTTTAAATGAAAAAAAGTGCTAACACCATGAAATTTGGAGATAAATCTGGACTTAGATCATAATGCCTCAAGCATCAGGTATGTTTAGATGAAAGATTACTATTAACAGAGTAAGTTTATGCACAGAATTAAGAGTGGAGTCCAGTTTCTTATTTGATTACTAACTTTTGTCCAAATCCAGTCTCTTCTTATAAGTCACAAAGTCAGAGGAGGACTACGAAGATGATCATGGGGCTGGAGCACCTCTCCTGTGAGGACAGGCTGAGAGTTGGGTTTGTTCAGCCTGGAGAAGAGAAGGCTTCAGGAAGACCTTATTGCAGCCTTCCAGTACCTGAAGGGAGCCTACAGGAAAGTTGTGGAGAGACTGTCTGCAAAGGCCTTGTAGTGATAGGATGAGGGGTACTGGTTTGAAACTGGGTATATTTAATTGGAAATAAGAAGGAAATTCTTCACTCTGAGGGTGGTGAGACATTGGAACAGGTTGTCCAGTGAAGTTGTGGATGCTCCATCACTGGATGAACACTGGATGCGTTCAAATCCAGGTAGGATGGGGCCTTGAGTACCTAGTCTAATGGGAAGTGTCCTTGCCATGGCAGGGAGGGTGGAACTAGAAAATCTTGAAGGTCCCTTCCAAGCCAAACCATTCTATGATTCTGTGATTAATATTTCAGGTAAAATATAATTCTGAGTTGTGATCAATATACACCAAAGAGAAGGAATGTTAAATCCTAAATGGTTTAGGATTGTCTATGTTTTCCAAGGGGATGATATATAACCAATGATTTGAAACAATACAGCTGGAGAAAGTCTCTTCATTGTGTCTGTTTTAAATACATATTTATAGTGAGCATTTAAAATATGGTAATAACTCAAGCAATTTACATGATTAAGAAAACATAAAGGAAAAAAAAAAGTACAGTGGTTGGAAGGAAATAAGGTAATATTTTTATTTAGAGACCAAGACCAACAAAAATCACCAGCTGGTTGGTTTTTGGGTTTTTTTATAATATATTTCTGCATGACTGCATGTATTTGAATACAGTAACCACTGGACAGGTGGTTTATACACACTGCAATTTATATACATTGTAAACAGGTATTTGATTCAGTAGTAGAGAATGCTAGTTATATCTTGGGCTGTATTAGCAAAAGCATGGCTGGTAAATTGAGGAAACTGGTTATCTCCTTTCATTCAGCATTTATTAGTGCTATACCATCTAGAGTAGTGCATATAGTTTTGATCTTCCAGTACAAGAGAGACATGTTAAAACTGGAGCAAGTGCAGTGGCAGGCCGCTATGTTGGAGGCCTGGAGCAGTTTTCCTATGAGGAGATGTTGAGCAAGCTGGTCTTGTTCATCCTGGAGCAAGGACAGCTTTAGGGGCATCAAACAGCAGCTCCCATATATCTACAGGTAGGCAATGGAGAAGATGGAGCCAGGCCCTGCACAGTGGCACAGATGGGAGAATAGAGACTAAGGGCATAAAATAAATCGAGAGGTTCTCACTGGATAGAAGGATATACTTTTCCCCCTGGAGAAGACTTGGGCCATGACGCAGGCTGCTCAGCGTGATGGTACAGTGTCTCTCCATGCTTGGGAGTGGATAAGGCCCTGATCAACCATATCTGAATACTGATCATGCTTTCAGTAGGAGATTGGACTGGGAGTCTCTTAAGGTCCCTACACCAACCTGAATTACTCTTTTATCCTCTGGAATAGCATAGCCATGCCAGACATTTAAAGTAGTCCCAAAAATAATGATGAACAGACATTTTAAATTTAATTATGAAAAAAAGTAAGTTTGTTAGTTGTTGTTTGGCTTTGTTTTGTTGTTTTGGTTTTTTTTAAGAACTCTTTTCCTGTAACTAAAGATATTTGGAATAAAAATTCAAAGTCTGCATTACTGATTCTGCCCATAAATTAACTATATTCGGAAAAAAGTGTGTTATGACTTCATAGTGTTAACAATTCTATAAGGAATTAATTGTATTTTATTGTAGTTTCAAAGGCATTGCCATTATATTCTCTTACTGACCAAAGTTTATAATTTGGACAAATCAGTGAATACAGCTATTCCCAAGGCATCGGGTTCTGCTCTCAATTATACTGGTGATGAATATGCAGTAACTTGACTGAATATAATACTTCAGATATGTTCTTTGAGAATCTTGGAAGGTAATAGACTTAGTCTAGATAGTGACCACTTGAGATAAGAGCAGAATGTGGTCTTCAAACTGTAGCACTATGACAAAAAGGATTCATGCTATGTAAACAGAAAATCAAGAGAAATTTGTCTTCTCATTCACTGTAAATTATTATGAAAAGCCAATGAATGAAGTACAGATTTTTCTCTTGGTACCTTCTCCCCCCCCCCCCCCCCCCCATTACAAGAACAGCAAACACAGCTGATAAGATTTTTTTTTTTATTCATCATATAGTTTCAAACTAGCAGTAGCTATAATTCATCATATTTCTAATTTTACAGAGGCACAGATGGCTGTCCACTCTAGTGGTCCCAACATTAGTGAATTAAACATGGAATAGCATGATTGATTAAAAATTGTAATCAGACATTACTGCTTGTAATTATGATTAATATGAGTTTACTATTTCTGACAATAATTACTTTTCTCTTTCTTTTTAGCAGAGGGAATGGAAAGTAAGTGGATTACAGGCTTAAAAAATCAAGACTTCAGGGCCAGGTGAACAATTAATATTAATTGTAAAAAGAGAAAACTGCTGTAAGTACTTAACTTTTAAGATGGTTTAGGGGTTTTTATTATCCTTTTGATAACTGGGTGGATGTTTTTTCAAGGCTAGGAATTGTTCCCTGTGGGAAAGTGACAGCTAATAATTTCCTTGTATATTATCCTTCGTATTGTTTTTAAATTATTTTGCATGCTTACATTTTCAGTAGTACCCGGTAACAGGATTTTTTTTAGGAACTTTGTGCATTCCTTTGAAGTTAAAAACAATTTATATTGCCTGAGGCAGTGAAAAATTAATGGACTGAGTTCTATTAGTGTTTTTAGCATTCACCAGGAGCACAGTTAATTGGTTGATTTTCCTTTGGATCAGGCTTGTGTTTCTTACTTACAGGAGGATCTTCATGGTCAAACAGAAACCAAGCTTGTATTGTGGTAGAGTCCATGACTTTTCTAAGACTCTCCTTTGGAAGAGCTTGTGAAATTTTACACTTAAATTAACACTATGTCTTCTATTTCTTAATTTGGTAAAGTATCTGGTTTACATGGCAAGGTTTTTGTAGCAGTGAAGTCACACATGATCACCAGGGCATGTCATCCTGAGACTACTTCCAGCTGCCTGTAGGTCTCATCAACATCCTTGTCCTGGTTTGGTGGTCTGTAGTAGACACCCACAACAGTTTCACCCATATTTGTGTGCCACTTAATTCTTACCCATAAGCTTTCAACAAGTTCTTCATACCCTGCTGGGGAGAGCTCAATGCATTCCAGTTGCTCATGTACATAACAAGCAACTCCACCTCCTCACCTTGATGGCCTGGCTTTCCTAAAAAGTACATAACCATCCATGACAACATTCATGTCATTCCTGTGACCGAACACAGATCTCCAGTTCCTCCTGCTTATTCCCCATGCAGTGTGCATTGGTGTGTATGCATTTCAGAGAGGGGGTTGAGTGTACAGTTTTTGCCCTTGGGGGGGGGTGGAAGACCTTCTGGTTCTCCAAAATGTCAGCCTGCTGCCCCACAAGTGCTGGGCTACAACACCCATGGGCTAGTTTGGATACATGCCCCTTCCCCTTCATATCTAGTTTAAAGCCCTGTCAATCAGCCCTGCAATTTCTTGTGCAAAGACCCCTTTCACCCTTTGAGAAAGGTGTTTCCCATGAGGTGACAGCAAACCTGGTGGCTGTATACACCATCCCATTGTCAAAAAGCCAAAACTGTTACAGCGACACCAGCTACAGAGCCATGTCTTAATACATTGTATTTGCCTGTTCACTCCAGTGTCGCTGCCTGCCACTGGAATGAGAGAGGAAACAATTATTTGTGTCCCAGAATCCCTCACCAGTTGTCCCAAGGCTCTAAAGTCTCTTTTGATTGTTCTTGAAGTCTCTTGATTATTCTTGTATTACTAGTCTCAGCATGCTCACCACCTACATGGAAGATTAGTAATGGATAATAGTCTGAGGACCGTACCAAGCTAGGAAGCTTCCTAGTGACATCCTTAACCCAGGCTCCAGGGAGACAGCAGACTTCCCGGTGAGGGTCTGCCCAGCATATTGGACCCTCTGTTCTTCTCAGAAGGGAGTTGCCTACAACTATAACCCTTCTTTTTTCTTCTTGTGAGTGTGGTTGTGATATGAGCAGTAGGCCTTTCTGACTGTGGCCAAATCTTTGGTGAAGGTTGCCCATTGACTGCATCTTCATTTGGCTGGTTTTTCTCTACCAGGGACTCATATCTGTTCTTCAGTGGCACCTGGGGGAGTGAGGTGGGCAAGGGGTGCTTTCCCCTGCTGCCACTACCGTGTATTGTCCTCCATTCACTCCCCTCACCCAGACCACTCTCATCTCACAGGGACGAGGTGCAGAGTCTCCCTGATCCTCAGTACATTCTGACAGTTGCTCCCATGTCTGTTGGAGGGAGGGCAGGGCCTGGCTCCACCAGTCTGTCTCCTGCTCAGCCTCCCTGATGCTCCTCAGCCTTTCAACTTCCTCTTGTAACTTTGCCGCGCGGCAGAGGAGAAGGTCTGTTTGTTCACAGCGCAGGAAGCGGTTCCCATCCCTGTCGTGTGTTTCCAGTGCCAGGCCGTGACCTTCCCCTCAGCCTGTGCCCCGAACGGCTGCGCGTTTCCGCGGACGCTCTGTCCAAGCTCCCACACCCACGCTGGCAAGCGCTGAGCGTGTGACCTTCGGCCGGGTGGAGGCCAGGGCTCAGATGTTTCTCGGACGGTGACAACCATCGACGGGACGCCCCTGTCGGGCTGCCAGAGCCGCTGAATCCCCCACCCGTCGCTTCCGGTTTCACCGCGTTTCAATGTCCCGCGGTTATCTCGGCAACGCGCCCGGCCCCGTCAGCCTCTCAGCCTCGCACGCGAGAGCTGCCGACTCCTGGCGGGTGTCGCTGCTTTTCCTCGGGCTTTTCTGGCTTCGGGAACCTCGTGTTGGCCTCAACCCGGCGCTCAGGCGCAGCGCTACCCCCTGCCGCTGCCTCGCTGTGCGCGGCCATGTCCTGAAGGAAGCTGCAGACTGGCAAGGTCCCGTGCAAGAGGAGGCTGATGGCAAGAACTGCATCCTCTGAAGAGGAGCCAACGTTGGAGAAGGTTTTCTGACAGGAACTGTGACCTGTGGGGGACCCGTATTGGAGCAGAACTGTTCCTAGAGTTCCTGAAGGACTGTATCCTGTGGAAAGGATGCATGCTGGAGCAGTTTATGAAGAACTGCAGCCTGTGGGGAAGAATCCATGAGGGATAAGTTTGTGAAGAACTGTATCTGTGGCAGGCACCCCACACTGGAGCAAGGGGGAAGCATGAGAAGGAACATGCATGAGCAGGTAGTAGGTTTTTTTTGTTTCCTGCCTTATTGTGGTATGATACAATGTGTTAATGAGATTCTTTATCTTCATATCCTCAGCAAAACATTTTAATTCCCCACCTTTTCTTCTGATAAAAAATGTGGTCTTCCAACAAGCTGTGGGATGGAGGTGGTGAAAACACAAGTAGGAGACTAAACATTTGGGTAAAAACAGTGCACAGAGAAGGGTTGCTGATTCACAGTATCTCTTGTGCTGCCTTTGGGAGCCAGATCTCATGAAGCCCAAGGCGTAACTTAGGGCTGCTTCCCTTGAGTAGAATCCTTATAGCTGGCCTCTTTGGTCTTGTTACTGCTGATTCTCCAAAGGTAAAAAAGGCAAGTAGAGTTCTTTCCTTGGCTGCAGGCAAGTCTCCTACTGTACTTGTAGGAATAAATCCATATTATTTTACTTTCCCCATGTCCCCCTCCTATTTTAATCTGCATGCCTTCAAGACTTCTCTTTCTTTTTTTCTTTTCTGTATCATTGCACTGCTGCCCATAAGATACGTTTCTTTTTATCTGTGTGCCTTTGATTAGGCAACTGATTAATAACAGAAAATGTCAAATATTTTTAAAGAAGTAGAATTACTGAATAGCATTTGTTAAAAATGATGGAAGTTTTCTTTCCATTTTATGTTTAAAAAAAGACTTTTTTTTAAAAAATTATTTTCTGAAAGATCAGCTGCATATTGTCGTAACTATCAATTTCAAACGGATACTTCTTTCTAAGACACAACGGTTCCATTAAATTCCTCGCAGCAGAAGGATGGATGGTAAGATGTCATGTGAAGAGGAAGGCTGGATGTTAAGACTTCTGTGGCTATGTGCAACTTTTCCCAAAAGATGATCAGTGTTGTATAATTACAGCTGGTATGTGCTGTCTCACATGGTGTTGAAGGCTGCTATCATGAGAGATGGCTAATTGGCTATTTGATTAATAGCTCTCCACCAGACTCCATCTGTAGTGAGATTTAACCTACTGTTCTCAAAGCTGGCTAAGGCATACCTCACCACAGCCTATCTGCACAGCTACATGGAGCTGAAAAATCACTGCATACTGATAAAAGTTATGATGGAGTAAAAGGTTTCAAGTATATGTATCCACTGTCAGAGCATCATAGTTCTTTGCCACCGAAAGTCTTTTCCCGATGAGAAAGTGCCTAGTTTCTCCTTTACAGATAGCATTTCCATTTTCTTGCCTTGCAAAGAGAAAAGAAAGAATATATCCATAACAGGCAAACAACATCTCCAAAACCACAGTGCTAGAAAAGATGTTGTATTATGTACAGCTAGACTAGCCAAATGAATGTCAGAAGGGCAAGAGTATGGGGCCAGCTGTAACCCCAGAAGCTATGCAACAGTGAAATTGCCTGTGGCTCTGCCCTCCTTTTCATGCTACCCAGAGACAAGCATAGCTGAGCTGTCTGTGCACTGCAGTATCCAGGTTCTGGTGTTTTAACAAGCTGGCATAGGATGCTAGTTAAAACTAAAGCCAGGACATAACATTCTCTTATTACAAACACTAAACTAATGGGGGAGAGTAAAGTGAACTGGATCTGTAGCTTAATACTTTCTACATATATGCCTTATCATAATGTGCATTTTGTTTTGCAATGCATATGTTAACTTGGGAAAAATCACAATGAAGTAAAAAGAAATAACGTATAAACCACTGATGTCAGAAAAGTAAGCTCCAAGGAATAAAGCAAATGTAAAATTATAAAGATCAGGATATATGATATATATTCTTTTTTTTTTTTTTGGTACCGTATCAGTGCTAACAGGTGTGTGAATGGGGGTAAATATAAAAACCCCACATGTTTCTCTATTTGTATTACCTATTTTAGAAAGTAAACAGTAGTGTACTAAAAACTTGTGAATTGCTGCAAGGATGCTGCATCAGCAGTGCTCAACAATGTGCACCTACAAAGCAAGCTTTATATACTTGAATCCTAGCAACTAGCTCCATATACATATTAGCTATCCTTCTGAATTTTATAGCTCTCTATCTGTATTTTATACAGTTCATACATCTCTAACTGTATTTCATAGAGTTTATTTATAGTTCACAATTTTCTCAGAGAGACATAAATACTCAGGAAATATTTGGAGACTCACAGGGGAATGGTCTTACAGAACAAATCCCTCTGGATTTCATATCAAGTTCATAGAGAGACAGTAGATCCAGGTGTATTCAGCTTTAAAACTGGGTCTTTATATTAAAATTTAATGTTTTTTGTATTCCTGTAAAGAGTCTTCTGCAGCCATTCATGTCACAGCAATACTGCTGGTTCTCACCTAATAGACAACAGTTCCTAATACACTGCTCTATGCTTTAAACAGACATAGGAAAGGTATTCCTTCCCAAATGTATAAGCTGCTTTGATGATGTACACAGAAATTCCAGCTTCAGTAACACAGGAAAAAAGTATCACATCCAACTGGTCATGGAACTGTTCTCCATGTGGTACCTGGTACTTTTCTCTGAATTAGACTGTAGATAAATTTTGGTACATTTTATATCTTTGATGATAACGTTATAGTGAAAACTTTATTTGGATGAACATCATTTTCATGCTTCACCACCTTCTCCCAGTGGTTAATATATTCTTTTTTGAGTATTTAACAAAATTTTTGCAATTTTAGAAAAATACCCATCTTTAATTCTTTATTCCCTATTCACACCAGAAGAATTTTTATTGCAATAATCTAAATTTCTGGTTTTACCTAAACTGCAATTTTGTCTTTTTTTTTTTGAAATGCATTTATATGTAAATATATCCAGAGACATATCCATGCCTATATATGCCACTTTACTAACCAAGGCAAACTAACACGGGAAATTTTCCACATGTGCATGATTTACAGTACATGTGATCTATTTTATATTAAAAACACAGCCATATATTTTCTCCTTTTTTTCACTGTGAGCATAAGTATTGGTAGCATTGTTTTCCTGCCTGTGGTATGTGGACCATTGATGGATCTAAATGGAAAATGAGATACCACATCTCCTCCATCTTTTTTTCAATTAAGCACCTTAAGGCTTCAGTATTTTTTACTTTCTGTTCTGTGATAAATTACGTGCTTTTTCAATACAAGCAAAGAAATGGCTTACAATACCAACAAAAAGTATAAATAAACAAAATTGTTTTCTCCATGACTTTTAGGCTATATATTAAATAAAACCCTCAAATTTTCTGATACAATTATTTCTTTTCCACTGTACACTTGGAATTCAGATAATCTATAGTTTTATGCATCATATATTTTTATATCGAGAATGTAAGTAAATGATTTACTGGCAAATAAGGTTTCAGTCTGTAAGTCTTTATAGTTATCAAAGCAGAATTAGGGTGTTTTTCAGAAAAAGAAGGTACAGATTACTCAGATATAGAAGAATGTTCTTATTTATGTTCCTTGGTTGGGACTACATTAGTGAAATTCTTTAAATTTTATATACAGAGGAAATAATGTGGAGGTTTTTTTGAAGTACATATAACAACAGTAGATGTGACTTAGAAACCTCGGAATGAAATTCATGCCAAAGCAGAATGTACTCCTCTGTTAAAGATTGAATTAATGTCTGCTGTTTTAAGAACAAAGCAAATTTACCATCTGTACTTTCACTAGTCTGAATTAATATTATAATAATCTGTATCAATCCAGAATATACTATCCTGTAATAGCCAGTTAAACTTAACGTGAACATTGAAAAATATTTCAACATTAAGTATTAAACAAAGAAACACATTTGATAAACACCCACATCTTCAGGGTTAAGTCAGAAAAAAATTTCAAATGTCAGAAAATGTCAAGGAACACTGATATGCAAAAGAAAAAAAAGAAAAGGGGGGGATTTACAATATGAGTAACAGCATAGCGAGGCACTTTGTCACTTCCTTAGTTGAAAGGTGGTGGCATATTTGTGAATCTATTATTATGATTAACTTTATTATAGCCACATATCAATTGCAGTCTTCTGTGTTTCCCAGTGTTGTATACACACAACAGTGCACAGTCTAGGGGCACGCAAATCACAATGATTGTCAATGCATGTAAACCACCAGAAAACAATCACAGTGGTATAGATCAAAGGGAACTGTGTCTTAAAGGCGTTGCAGAGTAGTGCCTCCAAAAAAATCAAATTTGTTAAAGCTTTTCTTATACAGCTCTCTGCTGGCAGCTGTGCAGTTTATAATCTTTTTACCCCCAAAACTTCTGCAGTGTCATTCAGAATGAGCCTACTGCCTAAGTAGTCACTAGGAGTACGTGTACTATTAACATGCCAATGTATTAAAATGTCTAAATTACAGATGGTAGTATTGGAAAGATTGAGCTATGTAAATGGCCTTTTCTCCACATCATTGGATTGGGATGTTATTCTGTTTAAGGGTGCTGCTCATTAATGCCAAAGTCACCTTGTTCAAAAGATGAACATGCCAGTGTTATTCTGATGAGAGGAAAAAAGTCATATGCGTCTTATTTTCATGCCAACAAAATCAAGAACCTTCAGCTGCATCATTGCAATTTACAGTTACTTCAAAATACAAATGAATGGCTCACTAAAATTTCAGTTTAGACCAGAAAAGACTTTTTAGAATGCAAGTGATTTAGTTAGAACCATGTTATATTTATGTTAAAAGGCTTCTTTTGATCTCTTTAAGCAAACTCATTTCAAAGGTATAGAACCATAATTTAAATGAAATGCAACATTTTACAATTATCTTTCTCTATTTAACTTCTTGCTTGATTTACCTTTGCCATTTTACTATTTAGAACACAGGGGAAATGGAATAAAAAATGGTGAAATGAGAATCAGTAAAAATCAAAATACTTCAAGGAAATGCTTGAGGGGTTGAAAACCTATATAATGATGATAAAAGTGTCATCATCTCTCAATAAATAGATTTGTCCACTGGAAATGCTACCTGATCTCAGTTCCATGGAGATCTTGAAAAACATGAGAAATATACACACACACACAAAATGTGTATTACAAAAAAAACCCAACCCCCCCCCAAAAACCCCAAAAAACCCAAAAAACCCAAACCAACTTGAAAATCATATTTAATATTATTTCTGAGTGATTGGCATCACATAACTCTACTAGAGTCCAGAGGATGCTTAACCTTTAAGTCTGTGGTTTTTGAAGCAAAAAACAGACAGAAAAACAAGGAAATAAAACTTAGAGCTTAACCATTTCAGATGTAAACTAAACTCAGATGCTTCATCTTACTAGTGCTTTGCAGGTCAGAAAGTTAACATGAATTTAAGGGAATACACTAAGAGTAATAATAATTTATTATATGTGTAGCCTAATATTAAAAATTAAAAAAATGAGTAAGAAATGGATGTGTGTTTGTTTATCTATGGACTAACTGACTCACTTGAGGACTTTTCTCCACTTTTCTGTCAGTCAATATATCTAAGTTTAAGCCCCAGTTGAAAACCATCTTATAAACATCTAATAATTTTACCTGATATTACTGCAATTACAAAATATGACACAAACCAAGCTCTATCACACAGTTTACCTCAGTCAGAATTCTGATCATTGTTGCCATGCACTCTGTAAAATCTTTTTGTCTTTTACCTTCTGAAAAAGACATTTTCTGTATGCACTGATATTGGTAAATTCCTGTGTGAACATCTGGCTCTTGAAAGTATCGCTTAAAACTTCAACTGTGTTTTTCTTATAATAAAACAATTTAGAAGAATTAATGTTTTTATTTGATGAAAGATCAAAGACACCAATGCCTTCTGTTGGAACTGCTGACCTAGAGAATGCATAAAAGCTCTGATAGTAAAAGCATTATTTTTTTAAGTGAGGTGATTTTCAGGTTTCTGACCACTTAGAATAAGGGGTCATTATAAAGGTACTTTTCCTTTCCCTGTTTTTATGTCAACTGTAGCATTAACTTATTTTTGTATTTAACTCTTGGCAGTCGTTTTTCATCACTTTCTCAAGGACCACCTGGCACTGCAGCTTGAGATCCAAATTTCTAGGTTCTTTGATTCTGACCTAACTATCAGTTTCCTGAGAGTAATTTAATTTACAGAAAAATAGATTTGCAAATAATGCATTTTTTTTTTAGTGATGAGAACTCTGCCAAGGTATTACGGTATAATTGATTCTCCAACTATTTTTTTTATTTGAGTATATGAAAAGAACATTTTATGTGATTCCTATTTTTTTCCTTCCTGAACTCTTCCTCAACTTAGTCAGTGAACTATTTTTGAAAGATAGGAAAGACATAATAAAAACAAATGCTTCCCAATATTCATGAAATGATCCTCATAAAGTAAAACCTTCCTGAAAAATCAGTAATAATGTATGAAACAAAGTCACATGAAAATGAATGTATTCTACCTAGCAAAATGGGGTAGCACTGTGTGAAAATGTCATATAAGAAGGAATATAAAATATATTTTCTGTCTTTCTCTCTACTTAACAGCCATTCACAATTACAACCCAGTTAATGTGATTTTCACCATTACAAGTTTCATTGTATCTGCTTGGGATGGAGCTACCTTTCTTCATAGAAGTCATTCTGGTCCTGTATTTTGAAATTGTGGCTAAAATAGTGTTGATAACACAGCAGTATTTTGTTTGCTACTGATTAGCACTTGCACAGTAATAGGGCTTTTTTTTTTCCCCCCACTATAGCCTTCTACAATTAGGATAGAGGTGGGGATAGAGACTAAGGGGGGCACAGCCAGTACAGCTGACCCAAACTGGCCAAAGGGATATTCTGTTATGATATAATATTATGATCAGCAGCCAAAAGTGTAGTAGAAGAAGACTTTTGTTTTCCATCATGACAACTGCTCAGTCATCAGTCCAGTTGTGAAATGTTGTGATTGCCTTCACATTCTTTGTGTTCCAACCTTTCACCTATTAAACTGTCTTTAACTCAACACACAAAGGGGTTTTTTTATTGTTTGGGGGTCTGGGATGTGATTTTCCCCCTCATTTTTCTTCTCCCTATTCTCCTTTTCTGCTGGGAGTGAGGAAGAGTAAGTAAGCAGCTGTGTTGATGTCTAGCTGCTGGCAAGGGCCAACCCACCATACAAAGTCCTCAGGCTCTGCTCTGACTTGAGAGCACATATCTCATAGCTGGTGTGGGCTCACCTTGGCTGCAGCTGGGCTGAGCTGTCTTCAGCTCCTGCCTTGGGGCTGAGTGCTTGTTGCCAGTCCTGTCTGAGCCTGAGCTCTGCCAGTACCTCTGTGGGAAGAGTCTGGAAAACCCAAGAAGTCATTGACCAGTAAACAAGATCTCCTGGGTATGGCTGTGGGGCCACACTCACACCTCAGAAGGGAGCAGATAGAAGGCAGCAGCCCAGAGCAAAGAAACATGGTACATCTGTCCACAAAAATTTTGTAGGGTACTATTCATAATTAATATTTTGCCTTATTTGGAACTAAAGCCATATTTTAAGAGTTCATTTTTCTGATAGTAGGAAAGAAGAATATATTTCCAGGTAATGTTGTTATACTAGTAGGTCTGTAAGGAAAAAAAAAAAAAAAAAAAGTAAAACTCCAGATGAGAGGAAAAAATTATTTTCTTAAAATGTTTATGATTTTCTGCAAAAGGACATTAAAAATAAACAGCAGTCTGATGCATAGTCTTTTTATAAGATGTTCCTTAGTCATCCACTGATAGATCACTCTGAAACTGCTGAGATTTCAGTGTATATCTGAGCTGATAACTAAAGTACTCCTGGTTACAGTCTTGATTTAGTATTTTTAAAATTACTTCACTATGTGTTACCATATCTCACACTGGACTGCATTAAAACAATCCATTGAGGCAATAGATATTACACTGAGTGTTGAATAAAGGCCGTGCCTTTTCATGCAATCATAGAAATGCCTGTCAACACTATAGTTACTGATTCAGTACTGGCTCATGAGGCCAAGGTGGCTGGAAACATCAAATGCCTTAAGAAAAAAAAAAAAACAAAAAAAACCCCAAAAAACCCACTTGACTAGCCTCTAAGTTTGTTCTTTCTTGTCAATACAAATTCTTTCTTTTCTGGAACATAATAACAAACGGAATATTAGAGGAGTTGTTGCTTGCATCCCTTCAGCTAAGGGTCTGGCATTATTTTCTTGAAATATGGCACCCCTGGCTTTGTTCTTAACTTAGCTGCAGAGATCTGTATTGTGCTAGAGCTTTTATGAGCTATTTTCCATAGGGGAAATATATGTACAGATGCAGCCAGTACATGAAAAAAAACAAATTAATGAAAATGCAACTTTCTACTCCAATGCAGTAAACCCAGCAAATTCTAAAGCATATCAACATCAGAACAAAAGGAGCTAAACTGGTTTGTCTCCTTGGTATTTTCCCTAGCTACAGTCCAAACTCAGTAACAGCATGGGTGAACTGACTAATTAGTAAGATCTAGCAAGAAGAGTAAACAGACTGTACCATTCCCTGGTGATTTCTTCAAGTCAAAGAGCTGATTCACACTGCTTCCTGCATTACTTCCAAAATATAGTTATTATCAGAATGTGCTCTATAGCTATTTCTGTGCAATAATTGAACTCACATCTATCTTTGAAAGCTAGTCATCTACTATGTCCTCTCCCTCAGAGAGGCTGCTCTGATTTTGGACATCTCACTTTTTAGTTAGACGTGGGAATTTAAATAGTAGCTCCTTATTTTTAATTACAATGGTTGGGTGAAATATGTTTATGCTTGTGAAGCTCAAATTTGAGGAAACAATGGGTAGTTTTCACATATGAAAGTACTAACTGAATAATAAACAAAACATGAAGATTTCACTCCAACCCTGATCTTTGCAATGTATCTTTAACAGTTAACATATATATAATTTCAGTAGCTTTTTCCATTGCTTTATATTATTTATAGATACTACAAAGCTGTAAGTATAAATATTTAGCAAAAATTGATTAAACTTTTGATGTTTATCTACATTCTGACTTTCCCAAATGTGTTTAATCCCCCTACCTTCGCATTTTGAAATAGCTGGATCCTTTTATATGGCCCTGGGAAAATAGTTTCTTTTTACATTTGCCATTGATTAAAAAAAAAAAAAAAAAAAAAAAAATTTCCATATTTTTAAACCACAGAATCCAAAGCACAAAGAATAACAATTTTGCCAGCCCCTAGATTTAAAAAAATAATTATCCAGGCCACTAGGACAATAGGGTAGGACTTAGAAATTCTATGTGCAAATAAAAATCTGACAAATATGTTTGTGTTCTGGTTTGTTTTTCAGCTTTCATTAGAGTTTTTTACATTCTTAGTCATTGCAGAGCCCAAAGGCCAGATTTTGTTTCCTGCTGTTCTCCTTGGTTCATACAGTCAGGCTTCCCATGTAAAGAATGGAAAGATGGAACAAAAGAATAAATTCCCAAAGTCTTTTACATTAATCCTAAACATGTTTAAACTAGTTCTTAGGAAATACTTAAAAAAGGATAAGTTTCTACACTCAACAGAAGTTAGACATCAGTTTAAGAGTGTATGTCAGTCTTCTCTAATTTCATAGCCACCAGTCTCAAAAATGGCAACAAAACTTCTTTACCTCTCCAAACTGAAACAGCTTGACCTTCTTTTGTTCTAAACACGAATAAAGTTAAAAACAACAAAAAGGGATTTTTTTTTTTCATGTTCAGAAGTTAGAGAACATCCCTAAATGTAGTGGAAAACTGAAATCCATTTCTTTGAGGTAGAGCAAGCAACTGCATGTTTAGAGGAGGGTGTCTTTGATACCAGGTTGCATATAGGAGTCTAGTAGTATCATTCTTCTGCTTTACGATATGATTAGTTTGGGATCTTGCAAGAAAGAAAGACAAAGGACAAATACAGACTATTAAAACCCTTTGAGAGTTACCAAGGCTTTCTTATGCAATTATATTCTTTGATATGGAATTCAAGCATCTGCTGCCTTTTCTAGTGGATACAGAAGGAATCTGAGGAACCTCCCCTAAGCAAATAGCTGTTTTTCATGATACCTTTAGATATTTCTAGTACCTTCCTTCTAGAAGTACCTTCACTTCTATAATTGAGTCTTTCAGGATCACTTATAGTCATCACTTATATCACTTCATTTGTCTGACTTTCTTATAGTGATTTAATTGTTTTTATACAGAATTAACTACTGTACGTTAACAAGAGCTATATTCTAACAAACTGGAAGGGTGAGAATTTGGTCTCTAGTAGTAAAGGTGACAGTTATATTTGTAATACACGATGGAACCACGTCAGGCATTAACTTGGTCATACTTTTGCTGTTACTCTGCAGGAAGCATTTCTGGTATATAATATAAATATTTCACATTACAGTGCAAGGCTCACTGCACTCTTTACTTCAGTCAAGTTGAGATGCTGTCAAAGTTTAGGGTCAGGGCTGTCTGCTAGACCTAAAAGAGTTCATTGAAGGAACAGATGTCCAGGGCTGATCTTGGAGTTTAGATAGAACAGGTGAGGCTGGTCACTGTTAAGTCTTACTAGTGCATTCAGTGCCCTAACATATTATCTATCTATCTTTCTACATGGTTTTCTGTATCTACTCCTGTGTAGCATCTGACTACTTCATGTGTATATAATTAGAGGGTTTTTTTAAAGATCTGAAAGCTTTTTTCTTTTGTCCTTTTTTTTCTTTTTAACATAGAAGAGAGTTTGCATTCTGAATTTTTTAGACATTACTAATTTATGATTGTCCTCTCCATATCCTGTAGCTGTTATTCATTTATTTATTGATTTATTTTAAATAGAGACTTTATTATGCTTGTTGTTTAGAATATATATAATTCATTTTATTATACATTCTTTCTTTCCACTTGTCACTGTAAATTGAAAAACCCCGAGTCAGTCAAGCCTGATACATCAGGCTGGTAATATGACACTGGCTGAAAGGTTTCAGGGATTAACATCAGCATTGGAGACATGCAAGCTATACCACAGCCATAATGTCCCCAGGAATTAGGAGTCCTTTCAGAATGAGCTATGAATGTAGTAGACCCAAAGAGCAGCAAGGCTAAAGGGAGTCCTATTTTCCTGAGCAGTCAAAACCCCATAGGATACGCAGAATCAGAGAGACAACTGACAGTAACTCTTATTTTCTTGCAATTGCTGTGAGCCAAACAGCTGCTGCTGACAAACCAGGGAATACAGTGTCTCTCTTCTGCCACAGTTTCCCATATCTCAGGTGAAAGCTATACCTGCACAGCTTTTTACAGATGAAAATGTGTTCTGGGTATATTCTAAGCTTGAAGGTTGTGGTCATTTCCAAGCAAGAAGCCATGTTGCCATAGTTAGCATGCTCTTGAGCTAATAAGCTATACCGAGAAGCTTCACATAAAACACAGGTAGATGTCCTGAGATTGAGGGCTGAGTTGTTTCTCCCTTTCTGCAGAGTACTGTATGGATTGACATATAGATAAGTCCCAGTTCTTTATATGTGCCTGCATTTGTGGGTTGATAGGACAGCTGTTTTCAGTGTTTTGAGGATGTTTAGTCATTCTTCAAGAGAATTAATGTCCAGTGTCAAGTACAGAAAGTCTCTTTATTAATGAAATATAAGAGGGAGACAAAATATCTTAGTTCATGACTTGTTTCAGGAATATATTCATATATTCATCCTTAGAGAGGGGTTTAAAATTCCTAAATACATAGGGATTTTCTAACTATTCCCACTACTAAGCAGTTCAAATAGAAGAAGCTGGTTAAGTTTTGAAGAGGAATAAAAAAACCCCCAACATTTCAGTGTAGATACAGAAAACCCAATAAACCCCAAATGCAGTCTCAGATGATAGGAAAGAAACCTGGGAAACGCACTAAAAGATAAATTTGAGATGAAGCACTTGAATAAAGCAAGTGTTCATAAAATGTTTAATTGCTTTTGTAATTTTAGATACATGATTTACTTTTATATAATGAACTTTATAGGAGTATCAAAAGTCGTTTTGGAAGAGCAGTGTTGCCTATGCTGACAATTTTATTGCTATATGCCCATGATATTTGCTGGTTTTCTTGAAGCTGTGGATTCCAATGTTATTACATTTCATGAGACTCTCAGTTTTAATTTAAAAATAAAGAAGATTCATTGGCATTGTGTTTTAGAGAAGAGCATGAGCATATATAATAAATGTTGAAAACCCAGAAAACAAATAAGAAGTATGTAGTAAGTATACTTTTAAAAAGGGTCTGGAGAAAATGTCTTATGAGGAGTGCCTGAGGGACCTAGGGTTGTTTAGTCTGGAGAAGAGGAGGCAGAGAGGACCTTATTGCTCTCTACAACTACCTGAAGGTAGGTTGTAGTGAGGTGGGTGTTGGTCTCTTCTCCCAGGTCACTAGTGATAAAACAGGAGTAAATGGGTTTAAGTTGCACCAGGGAACCTTTAGGTTTGATATTAGGATTTTTTTTTTTACTGAGAGAGTGGCTAGGCACTAAAACAGGCTGCCCAGGGAGGTGGTGGAATCACCATCCCTGGAGGTGTTCAAAAAATGTATAGATGTGTCACTTCAGGACATGGTTCAGTGTTCCTGATAACATTTAGTAGATGATTGGACTTGATAATCTTGAAGGTTGTTTCCAACCTTAATGATTCTTATGAGTCTATGATCATTTATGCACACATTGCTAACACATCTCTTTTGCCATGAGGTGTTTGCAACACAGGCTGCTGATCCAGAATCTTTATGCAATGACTTCACAATTAGGCTCATATTTATGGTGTGTCCTTAGAGGTTCCACATTTCTTTCAAGAAAGCAACTTTACCAACAGTGTCAGAACCCTGTCAGGAGCTCAAACTTTAATGCGAAAACTTTTTAAAGCTAAATTTCTATCAGGAAAATGGTGTCTGCTTGATTGGATTCAGCAAAACCTCCAGACCCTCATCCTGCCTTGTTTTGGGGCTCTAAATGTAGAAGTTTAATGCTTTCTAATTACCATATTGTTAAAAACTTAAGGAGAGGGTAAACAGTTAAATTGGAACATAAGACAAACATAGGCACAGAAGTCTAGAATCGCGTAACACTTCACGAATCTTTGGTGCTATCACGAGAGTTTCAGAGGCATCTAAAATTGTACACTGCAAAATAAGACAACTTACGTAGGAATATGCTGGTTTTAATCTTTATCTTAAATGTCACCTGAGAGGAAGCTAAGCATGCTTGGCATACATCAGGAATGATGTACTTCTCTCATCGAACTCTCAGTGGTGACAGGGCTGTGTCAGGGAAGAAGAAATGTCTTCTCCTTCAGGCTTGGGAGGTTTGAACTGATAGTTCCTTCCTCTTAGGCTTGACCTTGACTTTGGAAGAAAGTGGAATGAGTAATGCTGGGATCAAAAAGAATACAAAGGAGGCATCACTTTAGTTCCCATACATAAAATTGCTCTCTTTTTAATTAAGTAGCCACCGAAATGTCCCAGTTACTTAGGAGATGCAGAGGCACAAGACCTTGTACTTGCTGCTCAGGTTCTAAGAATCAGACAACCAAAGATTTTGCAAATCCTTGTGTTCTTTTGCTCTTTGACAATTCACAGTTTTGGATAGTACTATGGTATGGACTCTGACATACCTGTTCATACTAAAAAGTTTAATTTATCAGCTGAGCTGCTAGTATCCTAGAAAGTATATTTATTTTGGGAAACCTCTGAAACACTTTTCTGAGGTTCTACGTCATAAGTGTTTTCAAGATGATCAATGGGTAATTCTGATATTCACCCATTTCCCCCAGATGCCCAAGTCATAGTTCCTGTTGGTTTTGGGGTTTTTTTTGTTGGTTGGTTGTTTTGTTTTGTTGTTTTGGTTTGTTTTGTTTTGGTCTTTTTTTAATTTAGCTGTTGTTGTTGTTTGATTGCTTTTGGTTCATTGTTTTTTTTTTGTTGTTTGTTTGTTTGTTTGGCTTGTTTTGTTTTTTATGTGTTTTTTGTTTGTTTGTTTTTAATTTGTTTGGGTTTGGATTTGGGTTTGGGTTGGTTGGAGGTTGGTTGGTTGGTTTTGTTTGTTTGTTTTCCTGAAGATAGGCAGTTCAGTACCAAAACACCTTTTGAGAACTCATGACTGAATGGGAAGCAACAAGAGTTAGTCACACAATGACACAGGTGCTTTGAGGACACATGCTTATATATTCCTATGCCTGAAAAGTTTTAGAAAATACAGTTTGGATTCATGTGTATAGAAGCAAACAGCTGAGGCTATTTTCATAGAATCATAGAACCATAAATTTAGGGGAATTAACTCTGAACTGATGTAGAAAACAGATAAGTGTGGGATATTACCATCTTCAGGTGCTGAAGCAATTTTGCAGATCTCATCTACCAGCCTGGCAGCTCCTAAATCACATAGATATTTTTGAAAATGTTACCTTCTCTCTGTTGCTACTAATGACAGTTGAGACTCCAGACAGCGATTTGGAGGTCATTCTGTGCCTGCTGCCTCTACTTTATCTGGCCTCTCATGGGGCACACTCCATGCTTTGGGAAATACTTAAGAATTTGTTGTGTTTGTAATGCTTTGAAGATGAAAAGCACTGTAGAGTAATAAGCTTTAGGTTGCAATTACTCTGATTATACTTCACAAAATGTTCTTTAATAGCCTAAAAAGATCATATTACCACAGCTATTTATTTCTACCAGAAGTACCATAGATCTTGTTGATATTCTGATTTTGATCTCACTTAGTAAAATGAAGGCTAAGCATTTCTAGTTCTTTTCCATTTAACCCTTACTCTTTTCCCTCTGTTTTATATGTTGATTGTAAGAAATGGAACAGTAGGATCTGTTTCCTTCTTCAGTGTAAAATTCATCTTGGCCATCATATAACCTGTAACATCTTGTACTAACTAAATGAGTTGATTTGGCACAAATGTGTAGCATTCATGCTTTTCATCATTTTTATGTTAAAAATCTCTTTAATCATGAAGTCCAATATTCTTGCAGACATATTTCCCCATTGAAAAATTTTTAACAATCTATGAAGCCACCCTGTGCTGCAGCTCCAGACCATCTTCTCATTCAATTCCTTTTCAAATTCTGCTCCCTGGCCTCTTCTCCCTCTCAAAGATTGTGAATTCAGAATCAGAAAGTTCCTTTCCTTTCACGTCTGGCTGAGAAGGATTGTAGGTGGCTGACTTCAGCAATTCACTGCAATTAGAAAAGGGGCTGGTCCTTTGCTTTCCCCTCCGAAGTTTGATCATACTCAATGCACAGTGTGTAGGAGGAAACAGCTAGAATGGGAGGAACTGCTTCCTCTGTTTCCCAGGACGTAGGAGCATGTTCAGTATAATTGGAATCTGAGGGGATTTGGGTTGCTAAAACTTGTTGACAGTGCACTGCAGTGATTTTAGGTGGCAGTTAAGGAGCACTCTGCAATAGGAGCTCTCATCTAAAAAGATGTTTGTGTTCTAAAACGCTTTCAAATATATTAGGTAAGAACCATGTCTAGTCTTTTTGGCTGCACATGATATTTCTGTGTAAACACTTACTGCATATCTAACTTGAAAGGGTATGTGTAGGTTGTAAGAAATCTATTCTACTGGTATAGATGACTGTCAATTACAAAACACGTGAAAAACAGGCACAAATAGTCCATACCACAGCTTAAGATTTCTGCTTCTATTCACCTAATAGCAACTGAGCAACAGCCTCTACTCAGAAACATCAGTGCAAGAACTCTTCATATTTTTCTTGGACAGCCTTAAAGTATAGAAATTGATAAAGAGCTTGTCTTATTATAACACTCAGTAATTAGAGAGTCAGTAAATAGCTAGCCAATTAATAAGGCCAAACAATGCAATGACCTACAATTTAAGACTAAACATTAGGAATGTTGACTAACACTCAGTATAAATGTACCTAATCTCCATAATCTGTATCTGGGAGGATGCTGATTAGCCAGCTTCCTGTCACGCTCAGTGCACTGCAGTGAATATCAGAGAGCACTCTACTGAAGATAACTGGTGAGTAAAAGCACTACATTTTCTCTGTTAAGTAAGAGTTGAGAAATTTTCCATACTTATGAAGATAGAGCCTGGTTCTATAAATCCTTTTGTGTTAGGTACCCTGAGAGGCAAAGCCTAGACCTAATCTTGTTTGTGATCTGCTCCAGCAAATTGAATCCTTGTTCCTACCCTAACAGCTGATCCAGAATGGCTGCATTAGTACTTAGTATTACAAAGTACTTAGGATGCTGCAGTCACATAAAAAGGTTCTTCTGATGGAAGTAAAAAATAATTAGTTTTTATTCTTATGATTTTGATTGAATGACCTTGTTTGGGATTGCTCTTTAGTCCCACAATATAAAGTCATAATTCCATGCTCCTCTATGTACCCCTGTTCTTACAGCCACAAATGGTTTTCCACTATCACTCCTTGGCTCCAGTATGGCTTAAGCCACAGAAAAAGCCCAGTCTTTTCTTTGTTTGTTTGTTTTGTATTTCATTGTGACACAGACAAAGAGAAGATTGCCTCACAGCTTGTCATACAATAGTGTGAAGTGCATGCTGTGCATGATGAGAGCTGAAACGTGTTTGAGTGGAAGGCCAGTCAGAATACTTTTGAAGGTCTGAACCTGGAGGAGGGAGCAAGATTTAGTGTTGCCCCATCCTTATTTCCTATTGCAGTGGAATGAAACATAGAGCAATCAAACTGACAGTAGAAAAACACTTTGTGAGATCTTATTTCTGGACTCCTTCTGTATTGTCATACTTTCACAAATGTATATTTCAAGGTATTTCTTGTCAATATGTGTATATTTCAAAACTCTCTTGTTTCTTTTGGGCTCTTCCTTTTGTCTGATCCTGATCTTTCAGGTTAAGACAATGGTAATCCTTTAGCATTTAACATTTTGCTTTGTATGCATTCTCTAGCTATGCAGTAAATCAGCAGGTGTTCCTTGAACTGCTGGATGACATGTAGCCTTGTAACTCTGTAGGAAGTTTGTAGTGAAGAATTTTCAAGCTTTTCCTTCCAGGTTATCAATCTTTTGAAGTTTTATTGAGGCATTCAATCTCTCTGTTGTCTCAGAGGCAGAATGTTCTTCATTGCCTGTATATGAGATCTTTCCTTCTAAGAAAAAAAAAAAAAGATTTTGAAGATATTCTGAAAAAAAAAAAAAAAAAAAAAAGGAAGATATTTTCTTTGTATGTTTCTAAACATTTTTTTACGATAATCTACCAAGGCAGTATAATTCTAAGTACATCAATGTGTAATTAAATGGGCCTTAAGTATCAATAATAATAAAAAAATGCTGCTAATGCCTGAAGTGTAGGAATAATTTGTGAAGATAGCATATAAATTAATGCATTTTTAGCATAAGACTGGCTTCAAGTTTAGATCAACTTTAAATTGAATATGCAGTTCTGGCCACCAGCAAAGTTCTCCTAAT
Organism: Megaceryle maxima; assembly: GCA_024605025.1. Lineage (NCBI taxonomy): Eukaryota > Metazoa > Chordata > Aves > Coraciiformes > Cerylidae > Megaceryle > Megaceryle maxima. Next base: position 10,600 of record JANHGN010005376.1, on the reverse strand, counting down.
TACTCTTTTGTTCTGACAGTTGTTGATGCTTGTCATGAAATAACTGTATCCTTTGAAAAAAAACATAACCAAACAAAGAAACAAACCAAAACCCAACCCAAAACAAACAGTGAACAATCCCGTAACAAATATTTTGTAAGAAAGGTTTAGAATCAAGTTATTTGGGATTGTCAGACCACCTTGTTATCAGGAAATCACATAATTTTCTGATGAATGAGATGTGTTA
>JANHGN010005374.1:33061-44798 GCA_024605025.1 Megaceryle maxima | reverse complement strand
CGGGGGGGGGGGGGGGGGGGGTGAGGGGGGGGGGGGGGGGGGGGTGGGGGGGGGGGAGCCTGTTGACAGGCTGCCGGGATAAAAAAAAATGGAGGCTGCCTTCTCACTCGGTGTTTACTCTCGGCACGCAACCGGGCGGGGAGGGCGGCTGTCCCCGCCACCGACACGTTCTGCCTCAGGGGATGGCGGTGGGGACGGAGGGTAGAGCAGGGCAGGGCTGCTTGGGCCGCAGGAACCGCTGGCGGCGGGGCCGGAGCCCTGCCGGGAGCCTGGGCGGCGACGGCGGCGGCTGAACCTCCCTCCGGTGCCGGCTGCTCTCCCCTGAGTGGCGACGGCTCCTCCCCTGCCTCCTTCCCTCCGCTGCCCTGCGCTCCGCCGGCGGCTCCGCGCCCCCCCCGGGCATCCCCGGCCATCGCTCCCGGGCGGGGCGGCAGGGCAGGGCTGGGCACTTGCTCCGTCTGGATGCCTAAAAAGGAGCGGCGAGAAAGGAAAATGCAGACTCACCGTTGGAAAGATGAGGGGAATTGTCGATTTCATGTGTAAAAAATAATAATGATGTCAGTAGTAATAATATTAATAAAAGCTGTGTTAATTGAATTTTTAAGCAAAGTCTGTGAGGGAGGTGGGAAACGTTGTAATTGGTGCTGCTGGCGGTTGGTTCTTGCTGTTGAACGTGTTTGATTTAATGAGGGTGAAGAAGGTGGTGTGATTTGCAGGAGGCATCCGTGAAGCAGGGTTCAGAGCTGTGTTTGCTTGGATTTGCTTGGACAGACGGTCTGAACAGGGGCTGCATCCTCTTATGAAGGGCCTGATGCTCACTCAGCAACCTGTTTCATGTGACAGCAATGAATACAAAACTCCTTGTTGAGTCAAGATGCTGGCCTTGGTGGGTTTCATCACTGAAGAAGGACTGAGCTTTTTGTTCTCAGGAAAAAAAAATCTGTTGAAATCAAAATGATGGATTACAGCAGTAGACTTACAGTCTGCCTAGTGTAGTTACAAATGGGTACATGGGTATTAAACTTGCAGTTTTGGAAGATCCTCACAGCTGTATTAATAGTTAACTTTCACATTTATGTGTAGGTAGAGGGATGACAGACTTAATAAGCTTGTAAGTGATGACTTCTGATACTGATAACTTCTTATAACAGGGAAGTTGCACTATTAGTCTTGCAGCAACCAAAAATCTTAAAGCAGTAGAAGGACATGGCCAGTGCTTATCAGAAAAACTCTTAAAGCATATTAAACAAATGGCATTCTTATTTCTGTATTTACATGTGGAGGTTATCTGGTTCATCTTGGGCTATGACATACACTGGAAAATGTTCTGGCATCTCTTGTGGGTGTTTGGAATTGGGAAGAGCTTGTCAAACTCCTCCTTCCTATATGATCCACTCTTTATAAGGACAGGGTCTATTAAGAGATCTCCAGTGCTTCCCTTTGTTTCAACAAGAGGCACTTTCTATTTTTTTCCCATGTTACACAATGGACACAGTGATCAATGAACGAACAAAGCAAAAAACTTTGTTTGGTGTATGTGGGAACAGACAAAATTATTTTCTCTTTACCGTATTTACAATGACAAATATTTCCTTTTTTTTCCTGTGCCTTGCAGATAATGTCAGCAAAACCATAGCTGTTACTTAAAAGAGAGAGTAAAAAAGTTAGTGTTTTCCAAGAGGAAAAAACCAACCCTACAACAACACAACAAAAAAACCTGCCTAAATCAGTTCTAATCATAGTTTAGTTAAATTATTTAGTTGAGCTGCCAGTGGAATTATTTGGTTTCCTCCTGTTTTTTTTGTAACATCAACGTGTAAATTTCCAGTTTTCATTTAGGTTATATAAATGTAAACTCACTCTGAGTTGTGAAAATAAGTCGCAATTGAAATGTGCAGAAAGCAGCTAAATTGGAAGTGAGGTAGTAGTATGAAAACACAAAGATTGTGTGTCTTGAATTTAAATGAGGAATCATGTTACTGGAATTGGAAGAAATTGAGACAGCTTACTTTCTGCTATCTAAATCTCATTATTTGAAGTTGAAAAATCAAAACCACCTTGTTACATCTGTCACTTTTTTGTGGCAGGATTAGGAGTAAAAACGGTAAGAAGCAGAGTTGAGTGCCCAGCAGAGTGATTAAACTGTGTTAGAGAAAACACAGTGGTTGTAGGAAGTGCCTTTCTGTCCTATATGTAAATTGGTGATGTGTAAACTGACAGAAGGGATATGTTTTGAGCTGAAGATTTATAGAGAAACTTATTAAAAAGTGCACTAATGTGACTGCAGAGGACTAATAAAATCTCTTAGAATTATGGAAAAACAGAGTATTACTGTATGAAAACCCAGTGGCACAGAGTGCAAGTGCCTGGATGTTAATACATGTGTTAGGAATACAAGGTCTATTCTGTATGAAAAGATATTAAAACTTCTCAAAATATATTTTATGTTTCAACTTAAAATCCTATGCATTCAGAAGGGCTGAAAATGGCTCAGGTGAGCAAAGTTGAATTTGAGGGGCTGCCATCAAGTCAAGGCTTACAGGACAGACACCTACAGAGGTTTTGATTGTTTATTTTCTTTTGTTGTTGCTTAAATCTTTATCTTTGCAGTTTTGAGTACTCAATACCTTTTGAAGGGGACTGTCAACTGACATCTTTAGGATGCAGGAATGAGAATTGTCTGAGTTTAAATCATGTCCTCCGAAACAAAGAATTTTTGTTAAAGGCAATGAATTTTGGTTTTGAGTGTAAAGCACAAAACTTCATCTGAAGAAAGATATATTGATCATACATTTTGTAAGTAAAGTTACTTTTCTGGGATGATGGAGAAATCTGTGAATACCAAAGGATGCGGAGAAAAAGGCTTGTAAGTACTTCAGTCAGCTCCTGGCTAGACAGTATAGCAAGTGCCTTTATAAATGACTGACAAATATTAATGGACCAACTAAACCAACAACAAAACCCACCAAAACAATCAAACACACACCCCCCCCAACCAACCAAGCCCCACCAACAAACAAAAAAAAACCCCCAAACTCCCCCAAGTTATCAACTGGTAACTCTTCACTGGTTTGCGATGAAAGTGGATGTAGTTATTCCTGTAAGATACACTTTGTATCAGTGGCTTCTGCAGACTGTGCAGTAGCTTCATTCATGTGTGGACAAATGATACAGTTTCAAAACCATTGAAAAGACTCTTTTTGTTACCACCTGTTTATGAGAACATTTGCTGTTTCCAGAAGGAGTACAATTGACATATTGAGCAAGGAGCAGGGACCTTTTGGAGACAGAAATGTTTGAAAGCCAAAGGGAAAACAAGAGGCCTACCAGAAAACTGGTAGTCTTGTCACTAGGGTGAATAACTAACCAAATTTCTCCAGGACAAGTCCAAATATAACTGTTAATCGTACTTAATCTGGGAAATCAAAAAAGTGGGGTATTTTCCACCTAAAAATGAAACTATGCAGGTGGCAGCAGACCTTTCTTAGAAGGAGGAATGTCTTATCAAATGAATGTGTGTTTGGAGGAGAAGGGTGTCCCAAATAGAGTTCAGTGTGCCACCTCTCCCAAGGTCAACAGGCTGGTAGCCAGAGTAGCTTTAAATAGCATCTGGTTCTATCATTATATACTTATTCTTTCCTGCTTGTCTACCTGCTTCTTAATGACAAGAGAACTTCAAACTTTGTTTTGTGATATATGTAGGTACCTAAAATAATCACATCTATTGTGATTGTGGACATGTAGCTGAAGACTTCTGCAAGTACTGGTGACTTTAGAGCTGGATCATTCTGGGTTCAGCCAAATCTGCCTACTGCAGCCTAGGCTGATAATTGGTTGAGCAGCTGGGACTATAGAGGAAGTATTAATGAGTATCAGGAAAAGATGATTGATTTATTTCCCCCTCCCCCTCTTTTCTCTTAAATAATGATCTGGTGGTTTGCTTGGTTTTCATGAACATCACTTAACAAACAACACTGTAAAGATAAAAGCACAAATTTTCACAAATCTGCTATTTCAAGTTTACAGGGAGCACCTATGTTTTACTATTTACCAATCATATACTGTTGCCTTGCTTGCTTTACATTAGCGTCCTGTGTGATAGTGGCTGGGAAAACTGACTGCCTGTAGTAGACAACATTAAAAATGCTATTGTGGAAGAGGAAGTCTCCTAGGAAAAGGGCAAGAAAAGACAGAGGGAGGGTAAAGATTACATGTGAAAGAAAAAGCAGCATACTGTTAAAGGCAGCAATATTTTTTTTTCATTAATACTGCTAATAAAAACCATGCTAGCTTTTAGATCAAGGGCAAAATAGATTTCATATGAGGCATAGAACATGAAAACAAGCCCATTTTTCAGCTTAAATTCATGAAGTAAAACACACAATTTATAAAATTAGGTAGTACCTTTCTAAGAAGGTTCATCCATCTTCTGCTGCTGATGTGTAGTAGCAAACTTACAGAGAAGGTAGTCAGAGCTGTGGTTGTGTGGCTTACTTGGCATGGCAGTTGGAGTAGCAGAGTACTGACAAAAAAAAAAAAAAGTACTAACAGAGTACTGACAAAGATCGTTTAATAGTGAAGCCAGAAGTGAAGTGCTGGCAGGCAGCACTGGTGGCACCCCACATGACATCTCCATGCTGTCATCTGCAAGTATTAATTCTTGGCCCTGTGGGTTTCAGGAGCTGAGGTGTATTTAGGTGATTTAAGCACAGTGAGCATGCAGAGAATATTAAGTATGGAACAAGTTGTCCATTCTTTCAGGCAGCTTAGAGTGACAACAGCATTTGTATTAACAAGCCCAAACAAACAAAAATCCTACAACAAAACCCGTAAGATGTTGTGTCTGCTTTTCAAAAATCTGTTTCTTTGTCCTTTTGAATTGCTTTAGTCAATGAGAAAGTTGCATCAGTGTCACTGTCATTAGTACTGAATCACCTGGCTGAAAAAAAAAAGTGGGTCCTTTTAGTGAAGATTTGAATCCTGTCCCAGCAGCGTCCATTTTAATATGATGGTTGAAGTTGTGGGGTGAGGGGGAATGATGTTTTGAAAAATGCCATAACGAAATGTCACAACTTAATAGTTGCTGATGTGCAGTATGCAGAACAAAAATAGCTACAGAAACAATAAAGTTACGATGGAGAAGTTACTTTGGGAATAGTGTTGTTGAATTGACACTTCCTGGAACAATGAAGGCCGGGACAGAGTGCTTCAGTGTGAAATGCAGCAGCTGTTGTGCAACTTGGCTTAGTGTGGAACAGCCAGACTTCTCTGGGAATAGTGAAGGACAGAGAAAGTTAGAGGATAGGGTGTGTTTGAAAAAGTCAGAGGCAGAAGTCATGAATATTTCTAAGAGAGGACAGAGAATTACTTGTAACATCTGTGATAGCTGGCAGTTAATAAACTGAATGCACATTTGGAGTAGAAGGTAAATGGGAGTTAGAGAAAAGCCAGGCTCATTCTTGAGAGGAGTATGTTTGAGCTGGCATGAAGTGCTGATGTGCTCAGAAGAGAGCTGACAGAAATTAGGAAGAGGCTTGAAGCAGCTGAGGCTTTCCTTAATTGCAGGTCTTGGTCACTGTGTAGACAAGGTGGGTAGCAGACATTTCTTAAAGAAGTCATACCTTTCCAGTGAAACGTGTCACACAGCAGTGTAGCAGAAAGAGGTATGAAATGTCAGCCTGAAATATCATGTGACTTTCAAAAGGTTTTCCAAGTAAAATGACCATCTAGGTAAATAAAATCTGAACAAAGACTGAAAGGACTTTCCCTACACCAGTATAAAGAGAAAATGTTTATGTTTCTCCAGTCTTGTTTCAATTAAAAATAAATAAATAATCTAGTGTCAACAAATGGGCCTATGTAGATGCAGATTATTAGGTCAGTTAATTAATAGGGTGAAATTGCACAGTGATTTTGGTCTTCAGTTTGAAGGTGGTGAGAGCACTGAAATAGCTGTTTGTGGTCAGTAAATGTGTAAAAATAGGCAAGACATTGAAACTTTGCAAATACACTGGTGATTGAGGGATATTCTCTTGAATGTAGGTAACGATTTTAATGATAACAAAGGAAACTAATTTCTTCTGCTTGATATTGGTGAGAACCAAGTCTAATGTTAAAAAAAAAAAAAAAAAAGGCTGCTGGGTTAAATAAAAATACCAAATGTCATAGCAGGCTATTTTAAATCTGACTAAACCAGTTTGCATCTATTTGGTTATTCTCAAAAATGAATTTGCTTGATTTGGAGAAGGATCTTTGTTTGACTTAACATTTTTCTTGGTGCAGCGAAATCAAAAAGTAGACCACTGGTGAAGTAATACTGATGATCTGCAAAGCTGAGTCATATTCCTTCAGGAAGGATACTGCTGTTTTGAGAAAATAGATCACTTACCCAGTAGTGAGGAGGAGGAATTGAAATGACAAGGAACAACTCAAGTGCTTTTAGCAGTAGACACTACAGTACATTAAAGCATCTGATTTTCAGCCTCTAGAGTAGTATACTGACATACAAAGAGGAGGGTCGTAGATGAGTTGCGTCCAGAAAGTTTCATCACAGAGTCCTAGTGACAAGACTGCTTTAAAGATATAAAGCCCTTTCCAGTGGCTTCTCTGCCAAATAGCTGCTCTAACTTGTCTGAAACTGGAGGTGTTGATCCCAGCCTCTTGTGGTTGCACAGAGGAGGAGGAGATAGACTAATTGTTGTTGTGCACTTGTTTAAAAAATACAGTTGTTTTCCAAGGTTGTTGAGTGGAATCTGGTCAAATCATTTAGTCACAGTTGTTTCATCTCCTGTGTTAGTGTTACTGCCATGCCTAGGTAGTCCTAGCGCTGGTTAAGAAAAAACACTGCAAATGTGTAACAGGTTGTCCTACTGAGCAGTGCTGAACTGTGCATCTTGCTGGTGCTTTGAGTGTTATGTTTTGTAACCTGTATGTTACTGAAGAACTCAAATCTGCATGACTGTTTTGTCACGATGATGATTTTTTTCCTTAAGAGGAAAAGAACCTTTACAGAGAGATGAGAAAATTCCTTAAGGTTTTTTGTCGCTCAGGGCCTAAGATGATGAGGAAGCAAGATGTAAATGATAGGAAGAAGACTGTAGGCTTCCAGCACTCAGAATATGCCAGTAGTTTGCTTTGTTTGGTATGTTTTGTAGTATAGTATTTCAACAGGGTGCTCAGATAATTCCTCCAAATCTCTGTAAGAGGTTAATGTTATCGGCTTGTGTATCAGAGTCAGAACAAGAGGGTGAGATCCAGGAAGGTTTGTTTTATCAGTGGCATGAGATTATACATGTCTGTGTGTCCGTGCATACCCTGTCAAACTAAATGTTCCATGTAGCTTAAAAACCCTGAGTTTACATGATGCTTTTTAACAAAAAGCTGGAGAAGGTATTCTGGGCGGCAGATGCTGAACAGGGATAGAGTGAGTAATCCCAATGCATTCTAGTCACCTGTGAAACTACCCAGAGCTAATTACTCATGTTTCCTTGTAGTCTTCGTGCGTGTATAAGCAGTAATAGTTATTCACGAGGTGTCTGCAGGCTGTCTAAACAACCAGTAGTGACTTTTGCGGTTAGCTTCATACATAACTGTTGAGCAATTAGAAGCTGAGGGTCTGGAGTCATAACAAAGTGAGATTTCCTAAGTGCTAAAAATGAACAGGGAAATATACTACAGCCAGTAGGGTTCACAAGGGCATGTTAAATATGTACTTGTTCTTATGTAGTCTGTACTTCTCTTATAAAGTAGTGAATTAAAATCCGAAACCTTTGGATTTCATACCAAATTCCTGTATTTTTGTGCATCAGTGAAACCTGCAGCCTCATGAGATACTTTGTCAAGGCATTTGGTCAAAGGCTTTTCACTCAGCTTTATAATAGTCACATAGCTGGTAAATAGCTTTGAAGCCATCAAACAATGAGAAATGTTATTGCTGAGGTTTCTTGAAAACAGAAAAGTCTTGAATGTTGATGTCTTGGAGACTGCTTGTTTTCAGAGCTCAAGCAGATGTTAAATGTCAGGATAAAATGAGGTGATGTTTCTTAAAACTTGGCCAGGTAATATATGGAGAGTACATCAAGAAGATCCCAAGAAATGAGTTGGAATAAATGGAGTGTTGGAATACTAAATATTACTTGGCTAGCCTCTTATGCTGCAATGGATTTTGCTTTAGCTGTTGTGTAGACCTGGCTGTCCATGATTGGACATAACTTTCTAACAGCATTAAGGTAGTAAGTCCTTCACTTTCCAAATGTTTATCATGCCACTGACTTTTGGACATGTTGGGTTATGCAGCACTGAGTGCAAAGTTGATATAATTTTCTGAGATCATAAAAATACCCCACTCTCTTCTAAAAAATTAGGTTAAGGTTGAAATGTATTGGCCTTTCATATTTCTTCTGGAATCAGGTATCTGCAGCTGAAGGCATAAAAAAAGGTAGAAAGCTGTTAGCAAATCAAGGTGAATTGTAGTACAAGTACACTGGATTGTTTATTTTACACTACAGCTGATAGTTTTGCGGTGAAGATCAGATTTAAGGTGATGTCAAACATATTCTTTAGAGGCCTTGTTTTGTCTGTTGCTATAGGGAAATAAAATAGGGTATTATTTCTCTGCTAAAGAAATTGAAGTAACGATTTTTTTGCTTATTTATTTTTAAAATAAAGCTTTAAGCTTTTATCCCTGTCTTCATTTATTTATTTGCTTTACTGATATTAGTTAGCAAGTCCATTTTCAGAGTCACAAAATCACAGAATGGTAGGAGTTGGAAGGGAGATCATCTAGTCCAATGCCCTTGCTAAAGCAGGTTCACCTAGAGCAGGCTGTACAGGAACGCATCTGGGTGAGTTTTGAAAGTCTCCAGAGGAGACTCCGCAACCTCCCTTGTTAGTCTGTTCCAGTGCTCTGTCACCCTCGCAGTCAAGTTTTTCCTTATGTTCTGATGGAACTTCCCGTGTTCCAGTTTGTGCCTGTTGCCCCTTGTCCTATCACAGGCATCACTGAAAAGAATCTAGCACCATCCTCTTGATATTTGTAAGTATATCCTTTAGCTATTTATAAGTATTGATAAGATCCCCTCTCAGTCTTCTCCAGGCTAAACAGACACAGCCTTTCCTCCTAAGAGAGATGCTCCAGTCCCCTAATCATCTTTGTAGCCCTTTGTTTAGACTGTCTCTGGTATTTTCCCTGTCTTTTTTTGAACTGGTGAGCTCAGAACTGGACACGGTACTCCACATGTGGCCTCAGCAGTGCAGAGGGGGAGGAGATCATCCCTTGACCTCTTGGTCATGCTCTTCTTAATGCACTCTGAAGATACCAGTGGCCTCTTTTGCCAGAAGAGCACATTGCTGGCGCATGGTTAACCTGTTGTCCACCAGGACTCCCAGGTCCTTCTCCACAGAGCTGCTCTCCAGCAGGTCAACCACTAACTTGTACTGGCGCATGGGGTTATTCAATCCCAGGTGCAGGACTCTACACTAATCCTTGTTGAACTTTATTAGGTTTCCTTTCATCCAACTCTCCACTCTGTCCAGATCTCACTGGATGACAGAAGGTCTGTTCCATCACCTTTCCAGGGGTGGAGGCGAGGCTGACTGGCCTGTAGTTTCATGGGTTCTTGTACTTGCCCTTTTTGAAGACTGGAGTGACAATGGCTTTCCTCCAGTCTTCAGGCACCTCTCCTGTTCTCTGTGACCTTTCAAAAGGTCATGGGGAGTGACTTAGCAATAACATCCACCAGATCCCTCAGTGCTTGTGGGTGCATCCCATCAGGGCCCAAGGATTTGAGTGTTCAGGTTGCCTAAATGATCTCTAACCTGATCCTCCTCAACCAAGGGAGAGTCTTTTCTCCAGGCTTTCTCTTTTGTGTTCAGGGACTGGAATTCCTGAGGGCCAGCCTTAGCAGGAGACTAAGCAAAGGAGGCATTCAGTAACTCTGCATTTTCTGTATCCTTTGTCATCAAGGTACCCATCTGATTCAGCAGCAGGCCCACATTTTCCCTAGTCTTCCTCTTCCTGCTGATGTACTTGAAGAAGCCCTTCTTGTCTTTTACATCATTTGCCGGGTTTAATTCCAAGGGGGCATTGGCCTTCCTTGTTGCATCTCTGTGTACTTTGGCAATGTTCCTGTATTCTTCCCATATAACCAGTCCACATTCTGTAAACTTTTTTTTCTTCTATTTGAGTTTTTCTAGAAGCTGCTTTTCCATCCATGCAGGTCTCCTACTCCTTTGCTTGATTTTTTTACTCATAGGGATGTAGTGATCTTGAGCTTGGAGGAAGTGGCGCTTGAATATTAACCAGCTCTCTTGGGTCCCCCTCTCTTGTAGACCCCTAACCCATGGTATTCCTTCCTCCAAGTAGGTCCTTGAAGAAGTCAAAGTTACGTCTCCTGAAGTCTGGTGTTGTAAACCTACTTAACATATTGCACATCAGGTTGGTCCTAAAAGAATGGAAATAGGACAGTTACAACTGTACCTTATGCTTTTGCTTTGCACCCCTTAAAATCACTCTTTTTGTGCCTCAAGTACTTGCTTTCTGCAGTAAGGGGTAGTTGTTGCATTTGAACTTGCTATGGCTTGCAAAGCTAGAAAAGGAAGTCAGTGCTGTGCATTGTGTAACTGGCAGGGGATTATGTGGGCCAGCCTTCTTGTAAGGACAACGAAGGCAAGCCAAATTAAAATTTATTAGGACAGTGGCACCTTTTCAGATGGAAAGATGAGGTCAGCCATAACTGTCATGTTAATGCTTTATATTAAATAAATAAATAGAAATTAAGAGACCAGCTTCTCCAAATATAGTGGAAGGCTGTCTTTGGAAGGCAAACAAGGACACTTACTGGACGAAGTTTCTTGCCTTGATGGCTGAGCAGAAAGCTACAAACCTGCACTTCATTACTGTTCCCACTATGAGAAAATTCTACTGTTTGTGTATTGAATTATCAAGGCAACAGAGCCAGGTTAAGACTGCCTATAAGAAAGTGCTAATGTATCATTTGGCTAGTGGTGATCCTTGGGGTCAAAGCCGCGCCGTGCTGTTACCTGTCTGTGCAGAAAGACCCAATGTTTTGTGGTACAATCCAAGGACTGGAGTCAAATTTGCCTCTCCTTATCTTGCAGCGAGGGTACAAATCAGCCTATAATAACCACTCTGTGTTTGTATGGTAATTTTTTTTTTTTAAGCTTGGATTCAGATGCATCCTTCCCAAGCCAAAGGGAAACATTTGAGAAGCTGTGACGCATTTACACAGATGAAGGAAGGAAATGTCCAGAAGAGTCCAAAGCTAAAAATAAATCAGTTTACTGAGTTGAACTCTGGGTGGGAATTGAAGAACTAAATATAAATCTAAATTTGAACCTTTGTGACTTACATAACTAAGTAGTGTAGCTCTTTCTGTTTTGGGGCGTGGTTGTATTTTTTTGTTTTATTAAACTTTATAGTGGACAACTTCAGGTGAAGACTTCTGTCAGGTCTTGTGAGGTGTCTTTGTGGTGACTTAAACAGCACTGAGAAGTCTGACCATCTTTGGATGATTATTACAGCACAGTTTAACTCCCTGGAAAAGTGGATTGTGGGTGAGATTTTGTTTTTGGTTGGTTTGGTGTTGGTTGTGTGTGTGGGTTTTTTTTGTGTTTTTTTTTTTTTTTTTTTTTTTTTGTTTTTTTTTTTTTTTTTTTTTTTTTTTTTTGAAAAGGTGTTTTTTTTCTCTCTCTGAAAAAATTTTTTTACCAATATCCT